>WSZQ02112052.1:78639-111346 GCA_019419845.2 Weissflogia rhopalogaster
CAATAAAAACTTACGTTCCAGCCTTTAAATCAGAAACAACCGAAGGTCTTATACAAACTGGAGGTACCAGCATTCTTGTGAAAATTAAATCTTCTGGTTTAGACCTGAAATGTCAAAACAATATTTAAAAAATAATAACTTTATAAAAATACATACTTTTTAGCATCCATAGCTAACAAAGGAATATCTTCAATAGGTATCTGCTCAAATAATTTTAAAACATCAATCGGTGTCAAAGATTCCATATAAGTCATGCTTGAAACTGCAGCTTGTAACTCAGGATTTAAATCAAAAGCTGAATTGAATTCCGCTAAAAATGCCAGTACAAATTTATTAGAATCAAATAAAATGTATAAAATGTTAGTGCCTCTTACCAACTTGAGCTTGTAATAAAGGATCTTTCTCTTTTTTGCCTCGAAACTTTTCATGAACAATTTTCAAAACTCCTCCGCTTGATCCACTAGTTTTGCTCGCCGTCAACTTTTTAACGACACCATTGACATCTTTGCACTTAAAACATTTATTAATCTTCTTACACATGTCGATAATCTTCTTCCTTATGGCTTTCTTTGTCATATAACTGAGATTAGGATTGCACAATCTTGCCCGGAAGAGCTGTTTATCCTCTTCAGTCATTAATAACTCTCCGCATCGTTTGCATATGCATTGCAAAATGCAAATAATGCTTCTGAAATAACCGACGTGAAACACAGGCAATTCTAAGTCAATATACCCGAAGTGTCCCACACATTCATTGAGGTTTTTGCCACAAGTTGCACATGGAGAGTCTTTAGCATTTGTTCCCTGAAATATAAAGTTGTTTTATTATGAAGTTAAAGTCAACTTTGGCTTTGTTTTAAGTGTTACCAGTCGTTTATCAAGAACGCCGTATGGAATTGGAGTTCGTTTTGCATCTTGATTGTAAAGGTTCTTCGATACTACATGAATATGGGCTTGTTGTTGCATGCTCTCGGCGCTTTCCACCCCGAAACTCACATGAGAACTAAAATATTAAAGTAAATGAGATTGAGCTTTGTAACGTTTGAAGATTTACTCCAATTGCTTACATTTTTCTGGCCACATCGGCCTCCCTGTATTGTTCCTTCGGCATTATTATTATTAATCAAGGATTGTTGCTAAGTTTTCTCACATGTGCTATATTTATGATATAAACGGTTGGTTGCGTTTGACTATAGTTCGAAGGTTAGGATAATGTTTGTTGGGTTGCCTAGTACAATTATGAACATGTTTAAATGTAATTAGGTTCAAATTGCAGTTTGAATTGGCCAGTGAACGTTGTAAAATGACTATTATAATGTATAATGGCAAAAAAAACATATAAGTTTTAATAACCGGCGTAGGCTTTTTGAATTTGCGGCACACGTCCATGCCTTTTCTTTGGCTCAACGTTTCCAACGTTCCTTACGCAAACCGCGGAAGGAATCTGTGCGCAAACCGAGTTCTATTGGCAATGAGCGCACTTGTGTCTTCAATTCAACGTCACAGATCATATAATTCTACGTTTATAAACCAACTGCCTGTGTTTACTACCATCTAATTGTAAGTGAAACAAAGAGTTGTGAATCCCGAGTTCTGTAGATGTGTGACTACGTTTCTCCCAGCTCCACTCGCTTTCGGGGTCCATATTGAACCCGGCGAAGGTGTACCCATTGATAGTGGGCATCCCAACACACGTTTCGCTACAAATTATTGTTTTTTTTTTGATATTATAAAGTTTTAACATTGAAACACAAATAGTGGTACGTTGATGAAATTATGCGCAAAATTCCCACCAATAACTTTCCAAGTTCAGCCAAGTGGCATAGTGGTTTTGTTGATGACTACTGCCCACGAGGTCCCGGGTTCGATTCTCGGTGGAGATGCATAGTAAAGTGAATTCTTCTTCCTATCAATAGTATTAGCCTCTAATATGACTAATTAAATTGAACAAGAATTGAATAGAGCTAATGAACTCAAATGAAATCAAACAAAAAAAAAATATTTTCCCAATATTTTAGACATGTCAAAAAAATATCGATATTGATAATCTGAGAAGTTCAAAATTGGCAATTTGTTCTATCTAGAGTACAATTTAGGTTTCATGTAATAATTTTTAATTTATTGATATTTATTGGAATCATAAGTTTAAGATCAACATCGATTTTTTTGTCAGTATTGCAATTATAATACTACCTCTTTTATGTATTATTGCAATTATATCTGGTGGAAAGACTGATAGATCTATATATGTATTATTATTAGTTTAAACATCGATTTTCGTCGTTATCATAAGATTAACAATAACAAAATATAACGGATACAAGTTAGGAACACTGCTGAAGCCGGTGTAAGAGTCCGAAATTCTATGTAAATTAAGGATCTCTGCAGATTGGGAACTGCAATTAGTCCTGGAACCCATATACAGATGGCGCTCCTGTGGAATTTCGATTTGTTCGATATTGATATCGATATTTCCAAGACGACATTTCGATATCGATATATTGAAAACTTGGAAATATCGATTTCGACGAATATCGATATTTCATCATCACCTGACACGTCTACAATATTGTAATTCTCACTTGTAAGTCAATCTTTACACAATATTTACAATAGGATATAAAATAAACAATTTTATTCAAATATGTCATCATATATAACCAAATCTCGTTTATCTCTGTGATTGCCTTTCTGTGAATGACTCGCAGCTAACGTCGACCAAGCCTTTGAAGATGTGGCATCATTAATCGGTTCAATTTGCGGCTGCCTACGTGCCAGTGAAACTTTCAATTGAATTCCAGATACCATTGAACCTTCCATCTTAAAAAGAAAAACATCCTCGTTTGTGATCAGCTTTATTTAATTAAGTTGTCGTTTATTACCTCTGCAATAGCTCTGTCCGCTGAATCAACTTTATCAAAAGTGATAAAACCACGACTGGAAAAGACAAGAAGCTATAGAAACCAACAATCAACATTTATAGTAAAATTTAACTTACTTTTTCTCAATCTCCATTGATATATTCACAATAGTGCCGAATGTCTTGAAATGCTTCTCGAGGAATTCTTCAGTAATCTTATAACCCTGAACGTAGATTGTATTCCCTTGTCGGGGTTTATCAGGTTTCTCTTTCGGCTTTTCTATGGCTCTCTCGTTCTCCCATTCGCGAGCATTCGAATACGAACCGTACAGATTCTTAATTCTTGGTGGTTTGTTCTCTGGATTGTTCGGACCATCTTCCATTTGAACTGCTGAAAATGGTTGATAGCCACTTACGGTTTTCTCCGAGGTCAGTTTCCTTTCCAATCCTCGAGGTCGTTTGAAGCCTTGTTCAGGCTGCTTCTGTTGTTTGGGGATCGCAGTAATAACCCCGGATTTGATTAGCTTTTTTGCTACTTCGCGAGCATCGCGTGCTTCTGCTGGACGTTTGGGTAGAATCGGTTTTTCTGGTTCTGGTTTAGGAGCTTTTAATGCTTGCAGTGCTTTTTTCTACACATAAAACGTATTCATTGCATATCCGTATTCAGGGCATTCATGGCATTTAAAATGTTTACATACCTTTTTCTTGAGTTTTTGATATTTTGCTTGAAGCATTAATTCTTCTTCAGTGAGATTTGTTGGGAAATGAATGTATACCATGTCAAATATTTAGGGAATTGCAACTTTGCAAAGACTGACAATGAGATTATTATAAATTAACGAAGTATATGATCTGTGGAAATAACTGTTGAAGTAAGCGAAGAACATTAAATAACTTAACCTAAAAACAGTGTTTGTTTGTTTTGATATATCAATATAGGCAACCACTTATTCACATAATTCAAAAATATTAAGGCGTCCGTCAAACAGCCAGCTTTGCAAAGACTGACAATGAGATTATTATAAATTAACGAAGTATATGATCTGTGGAAATAACTGTTGAAGTAAGCGAAGAACATTAAATAACTTAACCTAAAAACAGTGTTTGTTTGTTTTGATATATCAATATAGGTAACCATTTATTCACATAATTCCAAAAATATTAAGGCGTCCATCAAAAAGCCAGCGTCGGGCCGCTTCATGGTTTCCTTCATCTTCTTTTAAATACATTCGACAGACAAGGATAGGCATGGAAGCCCGATGCCGAAGCCGGCAGTTTGACGCCCCCCTAATCATCTTTGTTGGGTAAAGCATAGTAAAAACCGTAGTTATTTTCCTAACCTCAAAATAATCTACAATTCCCGGGTTTTAAAAGTTTGATTTTTAGTCTTGTTTTTATTAATAAGTAAGCTGTAGAATAAGTTTAATTAAATAAATCCACCTAAATGGAAAGTAAGTCTTTTCCAACACTTACTTGCAGTGTCACTACGAAATTCTTCCCATTTTAGAATTGTTAAAGAAGAAAAAGAAAGCCGAAGCAGATGGCAATAAACAACTACTTACTTCTGTTTGCATCGACCTCGCCGAACATTACCTCGGAAATAATGAATATCACGCCGCAATCGACGAATACAAAACAGTTGCTACTATCTACAAGCAACAGAACAAAATGCTTGAATATGCATGTGCTCACCGAATGATTGGTGAAGCATATACTCACCTGTTGCTCTATGACAACGCTTTAAAACATGAGGAAATTTACTTAAAAGTTGCCCAAAAGGAGAACAACAAGATGGAAGAGCAGAGAGCATTTGCAACAATGGGGCATATTTATCTCACAATGTCGTTATGTTCAGAAGAAACGAATAGAAATACTTTGGAATTGGCAGCGAATAATTTTCTTAAAAGTTTAAATGTTTGTGAGAAGTATGTATAAATATTACTAGAAATGCTTTGGTTATTACAAAGAGATTCTCATAGTTAATTTAATTTTTTTGCAGATTAAGTGGAGTTATTGCAAAACGAGAACAGATGGATATGATGGCGCGATTATTTGCTAATCTTGGGGTTGTTAAAGAAGCTCAGGGTAAATTCACGAAGGGAATTGAACTCGTGGTTAGAAGTGTGAATATCTGCAAGAAGTATGACATTTTCGAACAACTTGAAAGGTGTTACACTACACTCAGTTCTTTGTATTTAAAAAGTGAGAATTTTAGCAGTGCTATAAGTAACTTAAATCTTGCTATGGAAACCGCAGGTAATTTATGCATATTTAACTCAAATCCCTTAATTAGACTTAAGTTACTTCGTTTTTTTTATTTTATTATCTTTGGGATTTGTTTTGTTCTTCTAAGTGATTTCCTTAAATTATTGTGTTTCAGGTAGGTTGCCACAAAAAGTGGCACTCACATGTGCCTCTCTTCTAGCAAAAGCTGATATTTTGATGAAAATGAATGATTTGCAAAGTGCAAAACATGTTTTGCATAAGGCTTATAAACTAAAAACTCCCAATCAAAATGATTATGATACTATTGAAAAGAATTTAAAAATAGGTATGTTAACTTTATCAGAATCCAAACATTAATTTATCGATATATTAATTTTTAGTTATGGCCATGAGTAATGCCGAAGATAATCTCCTGATTGCTTCACTAACTGATCACAAAACAAGGAAATCCTTATATGAACGTCTAGGTGATGGCTCCTGTTATTTCAAGAACTTTCCAATGGCTATTGATTACTACATCAAAATGCTTGAATCTGCTTTGAACAACAACGAATCTGGGAAAAGTTTAAGCCCATGTTATGTTAGTTTAGCACAAACTTATGCTGACAACAAACAGTATGACAAAGCGATCGAATTTTATTACTTGGACATGGAATTATCCAAGGATAATATCGCTGAATCTGTTAATACTACGTTTAATATAACATCAGCGATGGATAATGCTAAAATGAAGGTGGATGAAGTTTGTACAGTTTTCAAGAAAGCTGAAGAAGAATGCAAAAAGGCGGATTGTAGAAAGCAGTTAGCAAGGGTATTAGAGAGACATATATTATATTTAAAGAAATATAATCGATTAACGGATGCTGTAAAACTGGAACCGGCGTTGGATGCATTAAATTATATTCCTAGTGATAGTGAGAGTGAAGTTGGTGATTGTGAGGATTCGATTGCGATTGGTGATGATATCGATATTAATAATATAACAGGTTAGTGAAAAATCGTTAAGTTTACTAGTATTTTATAACTTTCATTCAAAATTTACGTTTTGAACTGTACTTTTCTTTAAATTGTTGTGCTAAATTGACTTATTTTCATGAAAAGATGCATTTAAACACATCGATAGCTTCAACAGTTTAATAATTAACATGCTATTTTTAAACTGTTGGCAAATATTCTCTAAAATATATGATAAAAACGTGTCTGGATATGCTAAATCGATTATTTCATGATATCAAGCTTTTAAGTACATAGAGAGATCGATGACTTGAATGATTCAGGAATTATCACGCAATTTCTGAACTTTTTACAAATATTCGCCAAAATATACAAAAAAAAATGTTTAGATGTGCTAAATCGACTCGCAGAATTGGACAAAAGTTGACTTTCTCAAAATGTATCATTTTCTATGCTATAATTTCAAGTATCATATTATGCATTTTTCAAATTTCGTTAAACCGACTCGTTTTTAGTATACTAATTGTTGATATAAACATTTTTTTTACATTTAGATCTGTCTTCGAGTGATGATGAAAAAGATCTCACCGTAAAAGCCTCAAGAAAACGAAATAAAAGTGTAAAAACTTTAACAATCAAACGCAATGCGAAGGGTGAGACACAATTACACGTTGCTGCAATCGATGGCAATGTGCAATTAGTCGAAAGATTACTCGGACAAGGCCATGTTGTCAACGTAAGAGATAATGCAGGATGGCTACCGATTCATGAAGCTTGCATTTGTGGACATTTAGACATTGTTAAAATGTTAGTCGAAAAAGGTGCAGCTATTAACGACCGAGGAGGCGTCAAGTGTGAAGGTATTCATTTTTGAAGTTTTTCGCTTTTCATTTACATTTTAGATTTATTTTTTTAAGGAATTACACCGTTACATGATGCAGCATCAAATGGTCACTTAACAATTATCGAATACATGCTTGGCAAAGGTGCCTCACCACTTTCAAAAACGGATAATGGAGAAACACCTCTTCACTATTTAAAGACATGGAAGGCATCAGTGTCCCTCGATGAAGAGGAGGAACTGTTGTATATTCGTATAGCAGATATGATCTCCGAAGCTTTAGAAAAAGCCGGACAACATGATACAACAAGTTCTTTAAACCGATCAAATGAAGCTCTTGTTTTCGTCGAAGAGGAGAATCCGATATTAAATATGAATCGAACTCGTTCAAAGCGGTTGCATTTATCACAGTCAAGTAGTTCCAGTTCCAGATCGGATACAATGTCGAAATCCATGAAAACCAATAGTAATAATCAACATCGTGATCTGAGAAGGAGTATAAATATTGACGATGACGAAATTTTATCCCAACATTCTGATGCTGCTTCAGACTATCGTAATACTATCGATTTATTCCGGAAAACGCCGGGGAATGTACCAAAAAAGAGAAAATCAACACAACAATCAGCGCATTTAACAACTGATGAAATTGATATCGATGACTGGCTGGATGATGATTTAAACACTACCCATAAGAAACGTCGAGTGAATTTATCATTACGCAGAAACAATTCTTCAACTTCGGTCACATCCGATATGGATATTCAATCTGATGATGGGACGATTGATTTGGAGAATGAGGAACCTAACAAACTACATTCGACTAATACTAATTACAGCGGAAAGTCTGTTTTTCGGAAGAGGAAAGCTCAACAGACGCTATTTAAGAGTGGGTTCACACGTACTCGTGATAGTCCCAGTCCTGTTGACTCTTTATTCAGCAGTTCAAGCTGGGGGAGTGAGAAAATCACAGCTTGTAGGAATCAAACGAAGATCTCTGATTTCGTCGGCAATATTGAAGAACCTGTGAAAGTAAGCAGAGACATTGTAATGAAAGAATGTGATCTAAATGCCACGCAAAACTTAATCAAAAATCAAATGCTTTATATTGATGTACGAATAGATGAGAAACTCTTTAGAATTCCTTTCCCAGCTAAAGACTTAGAGAGTTTAACTATTAGTTGGTTGGCTGAGGAAACAACAAAACGATTTTACAAGTAAGTTTTTCTCTTATCAACAATTTGTCTTTTATCAAGAGGGTCCGCAGATTGTCCGTCATAGATTTGAATGAATATTTTATACAAAAATATGATATATATTGAGAATGGAATGAGCAGCGAGGCAATTAATTTGACGACGGACACTCAGTGCATTCCGCTTGAAATGTCAAAGTAAAAATTACATTGAACTCTTAAACATTTAGAAAAGAAGCCATGAAACCTGTTATTGAAGTGGAAACCAAGAACGGTGCAATTCTATGTGATGATGATGTATTGAGTGTATTATTTCCGGTTGGAGTTACCCAGTGCGAGGAACTTTGTGCTAAAGTTGTTAAATGGAATGTACCACCTTTAAAAGAGCGTTATTTAGATGCTTGTCAATATTTTAACACTGGTGAGTTACAATTTACTTGACAGTAGTGTTCAGGAAATATGATTTTTTTAAGAAATTCCTAATTTTACTGTTGACTCTAAAGCTTAACAAATGACATTATATTTTAGAGCCACTAGACGAAATCTCCAACATTTTGGACGCATCCACGGTCAATTTAGACCTTTCAAACAAAAAGTTCCGAGAGAAAACCACCCCAATCATGAGGGCATTAAATCGTCAAACATGTTTGTACGAATTGAATTTGAGTGGACTTTTGGCTGGCAACAAAATGGTTGATGCGCTTTGTGAATCATTGTCAACACTTACTAACTTAACAGTGTTAAACCTAAGCACAAATCATATTAGTAATCATGGTTTAAGTACACTTTCATCAAGTTTCAAATACTCACCCATGCATTCTTTGACATCATTGGATTTAAGTTACAATCCGTTAGGCAAGGAATGCTTGAAACACATTAGTGA
Source organism: Weissflogia rhopalogaster (assembly GCA_019419845.2). Lineage (NCBI taxonomy): Eukaryota > Metazoa > Arthropoda > Insecta > Coleoptera > Staphylinidae > Weissflogia > Weissflogia rhopalogaster. Next base: position 87,597 of record WSZQ02112052.1, read on the forward strand.
TATCAGTCACAGTTTAAAATTGACTAAACTTAAACTGTGTTCAGTTGATATGACATTTGGTATCTTCAACAACAATTACAATCAACATATTAAATTTCAACTTGATAACTTGAAAGACTTTGATATAAGTCATAATGATCTTGGAAAATCGGATATCGTCAAGTTTTTAAGTTTTTTACCACTGGATAAACTTGAATCACTTGATATTGGTCAAAATTGTGTGGACTCTAGTGGAATTGGGGACGAACTTTTTAAACTTGCGAAAAGAAACAACGCGGAGAAGCTTTCTTTGAAAAGAGTATGTTTCTCTTGGTGTATGCTTGATAATAATGATGTTATGCAGTTGCAAAGGTAAATTTCATCTTACAAAATTCAATTTAATTCTTTTTGATAGTTGGAGACGTTAAGTCACCTAATACTTTAGATGTTTACTTGTTTATTTAAATTTATTATTGTATGGTACGAAATTTAAATAAACAAGTAAAACATCTAAAATATTAAGTGACTTAACGTTTCTAACTATTATAAACATGTTTTATCAACAACCGACACAATACTCCATTAACTATAATTCTTTTTGGTTTGATTTTAATCGATTTATCACGTTTTTTTTTGCAGGATATTAATGAATGATTCAGCAGTTTGTCATTTGGATTATCTGGATTTATCGTTTAATGAATTCTCTACGGAAGGTTTACAAAAACTACTTGAGGAAGCACCACCGAAGCGTCTACTTATTATGGGTTGTGAAAAATTGAGCGGTACTCAGGACAAATATAGTAATAATTGGTCGTTTCGATCAATATCACATTGTAATTACTTGGAAACAACGTTAGACTATGTCCAAGATTTCCAACAATGCGACACATTGATCAATATGTTTCGAAATGTATACCATGAACAATTAGATATTCATGGATTGGATGAAGGAATGCTCAAATTATCTGTTCGCAATACTTGAATAGATATAAAATAGGTATTTTGTATTGTTTAATAAATAGATTCGTTATTGTTTAGCAAATGAAATCAAATATAATTGTCGCATTAATTAACGATTTATTAAGAGTGAATTTCGATAAATTTTCAAGTTTCATGAGTTGCAGTGTCGTTATGAGGAAACTTGCCAATTTGGAGATGACCTTAGTCGAAGCAGCATCCCTTCCTATTTCAATTCATGCTAGGAAAATTGTTATATCTTCATTTGTTTAGCCTAAAAATGGAAAATACCTAATCGTGTTAATTTTCTGGAAGTTTGTCAACTTTGAAGAGTCAATATTGAGGTACGAATTCTCAAAATAAATAGTGTCTTTATAATAGTGTTTCCTTCCAGAATTTCAATCTGACAAGGAGTGTTCCAATTGTCCAACACCAAATCGAATGAAACTTTTTGTACGTGTAGTACATATATACAAATAATTTGTGTCAACGGGATTTTATGCCGTTTACCCAAAAACAATCTTCAAAGTTTGGCCACAAATTATGCAGGTATCTACATTAATTTTTGAAATAATCTTTGGTAATTATAGCATATTTGGATAGATGCCACTACTGCAATTAAATTTTAAATAACTATTTTTAAACTGCATTTTAATATAACATTGCTTATAAATTATCCGTACCAATAGTAAACATAAAGAAGAATAATGTTTCGAATTAGAGCAACAATTAGTCTGCTTATATTCTACGGTCTATGAAATGATTTTACACTGGTTAACAGTAAAAACAAAATGTGAGGTTCAAACTCAACCGAGTTTTAATTTCGATAGCTTTAGCCTAAGACAGCTAAAATGAACTATTCCATATTTGTGTCATGTATAATATGCATAAATATTTTTTTCTTTGCATCGAAAAAGTACATTTCTTTTCAATTGGAACGCTAATCTGTTTTTCACTACGCATGCGCATCAAACGGCATGGTAAATTTTCTGTGTGGTTAGCAAATTCGTTATCACGTGTACCATCATAATTCATAGTGCGCAACAAAATTCGAAAGAAATAAACCTATTGTCAGAGTGACAATAATTAAACCAAACTTTGCAAATATTATAAAAACTAATAATTCTTTGTTTGGACAATATACACAGCAAATACGAGAAAAAATGGTGAGTTTGATTATGTTAAGGTTATGTTTACGTTTCATCTTTTTCTAACATAAAGTACTTATATTTAAACAACATTCTGTGCGTTTAGGATGATATAGTTGATAGTGAGCAGTTAGCCGAGCTGGAATCGTTACTGTACAGTCAAATCCATCATCCAATGGACGAAGAACCAATGCTGCCAAATATACCTTCTTGTCCAAAACCGTCCTCTGAGAATACTCCAGGAAGGCCGAGATATTATGGTATTAAAGTACCATCTACCTCAAAAGAATCTGAAACTTTACAAACGGACGTAGCAGTGGCAGCAGGTGGTGCAAATGTTACAACTACTGCACGATTTGCTGATGCTACGCCAACTGTTCATATTCGGCAAGAAATCAATTTTAAAATGCCTGAGTGTCAACCGATGAATAGAATTCCAATCATTCCACCACTTCAATCCATTCATAACTCTATTTCATGTACTCAAGAGAAAGGTAGGCCTGATTATGGTGCAATTCAATTCGTTACTCCGGTTGTAGCTTTGGATGAGAATCTTTCAAAGAATCAGAGGAAGCATTTGAGAAGGAGATTGCGAAAACAACAAGAGGCATTGATACAGAAGGCGATTAGTGATGCTGAAACATTTAAACAACTTGATAATATGGACAGGAAAAGAGTTATGAAATTACAAAAAAGACATGCTTATTTGGCGAGGAGGAAGGAGAGGCAAAAGTTACAAAAGGAACAGGAACTTACTGAAAAGTTTAACAATGCTACGGAGAATACTGCGAGAACATTACTACCCACCAAAGGTGTGATTGAATTATCTGAGACTGATGAGGATGAAATTGTGGCCATCGAGCCAGTATGTGACACTGTTTTAGTGAGTTCTGACGATGAAGTTCAGCCCATTAAAACGGAAAAAGTCTCGCTAAGTATAGTCGATGAGGATGATAATTCAGTGCAGTTTGTTGAAACACCTGTAGAAGAACCGATTGTTTTGGATTTGGAGCCTGATGTTCACGTGAATGAGTCTCAAAAAACGGATGCCGAGCTGATGAAACCTCCTTCGGACGAAACTACGTCGTTATCGTCGGCTGCATCCGCGCAATCGAATGATAAAAACGCTCCTTTTTCGCCAAAAAAGTCACTACGTTTGATGAATAAACGTGTGACAGAAGTTATGAACACTCCGGAATCTTCGAATGATTTTCTCGATAATTCTTTGGATGTTTCCGATAAAAACTTTAACTTTAGCCTACATGGTAATGAACTATGTGCAGAGAAAAGTTTTATTAAGCCCCGAACATTAGCAGAGGCGTTTGAAAGTGAGAGTAGTTGTAGTGCGAGTGATATTTCGTCAGTGAAGAATCACGTCTTCAATGAGTTGGAGTTTGAGAGTCCTGCGAAGTCATTGTTTGGCGAGGCTGATTTAGGAACGTTTAGTGATTTTATCACGCCGAAACGTAAGTCATCAATGGGAACATCGGTATTAACTCCTAATACAAGTCAAAATCAAAGTGACTCACAAAGTAAAGAAACTGCTTCCGAAACTTTGCAGTCTCGTAATGAGTCTGATTCAAATTCGAGTTCGGAGAGTGACTTTGAGGATGAGTGTGTTAAGCTTCCTAATACTGCAGATAAACCAAAAAGGAAGCGTTTACCCAGTTTGTCCCATTTTGAAATGCCGGATGAATCGAAGAAAAGCAATCCTCTTGCGAATACGACTAAAAATCTACCTAAGAAAGTCTCGAAAGCACAGAATAAATTTGATTTTATCAAGGATGCTTTAGAAGAATCACCGAAACAAGTTTGTGATTCGCCTAAAGTTTGTGAGAAGAAGAACAAGAAACGCAAGCAAAAGAATACTGAAAGTGAAGATACAGATCATGTAACGAATGAGGTTGAACCTAAGTTGGGCTCGGCAAAGAAAAAGAAGAAACAAAAGAAGTTGGAGTCTCAAAAAATACAGGAGAAAAGTAGTGACAAGTCTAGTAGTGACAAGGATAGTGATGAAGCTTTAACAAATTTGGAGATGAACAAAGATGTTGAGAAGTCTGAGACTGACAATAACGATTTGGATGATCCTAAAGAAGGTAGAAGACGAAAACGTATGAGGAAGAGGTCTGCGAAAAGCAAATCAGATACTGAAGTTGAGAAAAATGTGTTGAAAACACCTAGAATTCATAAAAATAGCACCAAATCAGACAGTGAAATTGAAGACCATGATAATGCAAAGAAAATTAAGAAGAAAAAAGGTAATAAATCGGACACGGAAGGTGGTTTTAATAAAAATAACCCGCAGGAAAGTGGTGCAGATGATATAGATGTATCTACAACTCCTCAGCCAAAAAGGAAGCGAAGTAATAAATCAGAGAGTAACCAAAATTTGAATGCAGATCCTCAAGTTGTTCAAGATTCAACTCTACTAGGTAGATTAGATATTGGTATAAATACCGAGACAGAAAATGTTGTTACGCCTAATTCCAAAAAACGCAAACATACAAAATCTGATAATGAATCTACCGATAATTCGACAAAACCAAAAAAGGCTGCGAACACTACTACCATGGAAAATATTTTACAAGACAATAGTGAGAAGGAAGAAGAGGCTTGTGTAAGAAGCATATCTCCTAATAAAAGAAAAAAGCGTTTGCGTTCCAATTCGAATGTTAATGACCAAGAAGTAAGTAAAGAAGTAGTATACGATTCAGTGGGCGCAAAGGATGTAGAAGACTTAGATGCAGTTGATGAGGTGTTAAATGCTACGTCGGATGTTGAGTTTATTGAAACACCGATAGAAATCATTGACATATCAGATGGATCTGATGAAGGTGGAGATGATAAGGTGCCATTGGTGAAAAGTAGCTCGGAGGATGAACTCTTCAATCGTCAGGAATTGGACGACTTGAAAACCGATTTGGATTTGTCTAATGTTGCGGAAGCTGCTTGGGATGTCCATGATGTCGATGATGCTGCAATTGTGTATGATACGGTCGAGAATGATACGAATGTGAAGGATAAAGAGGCGCGTCATCATAGTTGGTTTATTCCCGGGTATGACGCTGATAAAGTTAGGAGGACATTACCAGGTATCTTTATTCAATTATTATCTACAGGAAATGCGAAGAAGTTTAAGATGAAAAAGAAATTGTTGAAACTCGTTTAAATTCAACTTTTAGCTTACATTCGTTTCCAACTTATATTCATCTCAAATAAATAAATACAAACAATCTAGTAACAAGATCGGACAAGGGCAAGTTAAATCTATAAAATTGAGGCACCTATGATCTTTAAAAACATGTTAAAACAGTTATAGTTAATCCAATTGAAAAGTTTTGTTTCGCATTGTTTTTACTTCCCTTGTTTACTCTTCAAATCTACATCATTTTTCGAAGCCCAAAACAAATTCTTTATTTGGTAATTTATTTATTATTAGATTTGCAAAAAATCTATTGTTTTAATAGAGAAATATACGTTTTAAAACTAACTAGCTCTCATTAAGTTTGGTGTCTTAACTTTTTGCAAACTTCGTTTTTCTGTAAGTGTAACTCCTATTATTCACTTTTCAGACGATCCATCTAGGTGGAAAATAATGGAACGTGACCGAGTACACATCCCGATAGTAGAGCGTGGTCCCCGTTGCAACAAGTGCCGCGAATTCGGCCACATTGCATTCAACTGCGACCGGAAACAAACTCGGTGTTGGTTGTGCGGACAAGTTGGGCATCAGGAACCACGCTGTCCGAATACGATGTGTACGAATTGCGGTCGATCCACACGCTTCTTCACATCCAACTGTGGACGTTGCCAGGACGTTGCAAATAACAAGTGTTCCTACTGCGACTGCCGCGGTCATCCGCGATATTTATGCCCGGATGTATGGAGACGCTACTATCTGACGGTAGGTATAGGAAATTTTCCTAATAACGTGCTCTTCACATAGTTTCTTTCAGACTGACTCGAATAATTTCGTACTACCTCACTTCAAAATGCAACATGTGCTCAAGCCGAATAAGGAACGATGGTGCTCGGGTTGTTCAAAATCCGGTCATTTAGAACACATGTGCAATTATTACAATCGCACGCACAGAGCGATAGTTCCATTCATTTATAAGCACGAAGATGTTTATAAGAAGATAAACGTGCAACGCAAACTACAGGCTGAGGTTGAAGCGCTTAAGGCGGTTGTGGCAAACGAAGGGAGGAATCATATGGACAATATTTTGAATCAAGATGAATCAACCATGGTAGGGCATAGGGAAATGGGCATATCATTCGAAATGGACGTAAAAACTACGCAAATATTTGTCGCTAAAGGCATGTCAATGGCGAAGGAATTGTTTGAAGATTTACACGTTACGCACACGTTTCGGGTTTACGGCGAAAATGGTACGCTTCATTTGCAGGGATTTCCAACCGATCTGATGAATGTACAAATGATTATGAAGGAATTCATTCGGGATCCGACTATTACCAAGCTTGACGTCCTACTTTCCAATCGTGATTGGTTGGCACTGGGTGCAAGAAATGACTTGCTAAAGAATCTCGAGCGTCAGTTTCGGGTTGTAACGAAAAGTACGACGATCAATAAGAGTGTTAGGCTTACGGGAGGGGTGTTTAATATGTTATTAGCCGAAAACTATCTACATCAAACACTGGCAAAAGGTAGTCGTACCAAAATTAATAAACAAGCACCATGTGTGGAAACATTTGTATTGTCAAAATTGTGGGTTGCAAACGTACGCAATCATCCGCGAATGAACGTGCTCGCTGACAAATATTCGATTACGTGGAACTTGCACGACAATGTGTTATCACTCGCTGGCATCAAAAAGAACGTCAATATGATGAAGCATGCAATGGGTGAATTTCAATCAACGCGGTCACACCCAACGCTTAATCTGCTGCGACAAATCAATTCGATTATCGCTCAGAGTGAGTATGCTTATAATGGCAATGATGGGCTCTTTGAATTACTTAAAGAGGACCGTTTGCAATTGCTCAATGTTCTTTTGTTTACCGGTCCCGATGGCGATCCTTTTTCCAAACTGCCGCAACTGCAAAATTTGCATAGACTACTCTCTGAGAATGTGTTTTTATCGAGGAAGGGTAAACGACATATTGATGCCTCTGTAGAGTTGATAAAATTCTTCAAATTGAAGCGAAGTCATCAGACGTATGTCGATTTGATCAAGAGTCGTGCGCAAGCAAAGGAAAAATCATCGAATGTGATGGATCTTTATAGTTTGGGTGCGTCGCCGGAAAAACAACCTGCAAGTTGTTTCTTTGTGAAAATTCAGCCTGGGCATACCGAGCATTTGTTGAATACTGCACGAGGTAGCGATTTTCTTAACGAGTTGAATGCAGACTGCCCGATGGAATTAAAAAGGGACGAATCCACTCTCTACTTGTATTGTGATGAAGCTCAAAAGGAGGCGGCCATGAATCACCTGAATTTTTACTTTTTTATTCTCAATCAGCCATTCCCAAAACTGGCCAGTGCTATTTGTTCATACGTTGTAGGGCGATTAGCACAGGCGAAACTCGATTATTATACCACTAGTGCTAGCAGTCTTTTGGCGGAAGCAAGACGTGCCGACAATGATGCCGAAAAGTATGAAAAGTTGAATGGTTTGTTATTCGCCAAATATGAATTGTTGGATGGTCGAACGCATAAGGAAGAGTTAACTTCCCTTTTGACGGCGATAATTCAAAAGAATATCATTTGTGATGCCTCCAGTGAGTACCGTAAGGTAAAAACGGCAGCTCTGCATTTGTTTTGTACACAAGCTTTGTCTGTTGATTATGATTATTTAGTCTCTATTGCTGTGCCTCCTGTTTTGGCGCTGGTTTTGGAAAGTGAATATGGAGAAACACTTGCGTCTGTGCAGAATGGCATACAGCGTGCTCGCGAGAAGTATTCAAAACCGTGGAATATTTGGAAAATGGCTGAGTTGCGTGTTTTAAATGAGTATTTACTCAACAATGCGAATTCGAGACAATCGGTTGGAGTTGCGTGTGCATTTATAAAAGACAACTTTTTAGCTGCAAATGTTATTGAATTGGATGAAGCTCCCTAGTTTAAATAATTTGTTTTTGTACAACTGTGGGAATTTGTTGTTTTTTTTTTCTTATAAGTTTTCACAATTGTTGTTAACTTAATTTTTATACAAAATGTTCCTACAATTCGAATGAAATTGTGAAAATTTAACTAATAAATATTTCTTTTTCTTTCATGCTTTTTTTTTGACTCACTTGATATACTGATTCTTTTAATTTGTAAATACAGTGAAAATATATGTAACCCTGTTTAAAACGGAAAAACTCGCGGGAGAGTTGGAATAATTTTGGCCATATCAAATTGCCAAAAACTATACCTCCGATTTTTCAACAACATCTCAATTTCTTCTTTAAAACGCTATATCTTGGAAACTAATAATCGTAAGCTTCATCCTAATCGATTCAGCGACTTATTTTCCTGTAGATTATAAACTATAAGTATGAACATGTGTCCATTTTAATCCCTATAATTTCGGCTAGGTGCATGCCGTCCAGGTGGTACAGTGGCACAGCCGCTGGAAGCCAACAAGAGCGTTGTAGGATCGAAGCTTGGCCGGGCCGGTCGTGTTTCCCGTCTAACGGGTACTCGTGAGTCGTGGAGTTCGCCGCAAAGCGGCGAACTGTAAGATTGCAGACCACTGGGAAAACGAAGTACCGCCGCGAAGCGGCGGTTGACCATTTTATTTTACTGAGACGTAGGATTAATAAATAAAATTCGAAAAAAAAATGTCTTCTCACCTCCGCAGGTGGGACTAGAACCCGCCGCTGCCAAACAACAACCACACCCGCTAACCACTAGACCAATATCCTGACACACTATAAGTGTTCTCCGAATAAGTTAAAAATGGTAACAAATGAAAGAGGACATCAATTTCTATAAGGCAATGTAATTGTACAGATCGAAATTTGTAATAAAAGGAAATTAAAAAATATAACTTCTTAAATGCGAAAAAATCTTTTATTGTAATATAATTCAGTTCACAATACTAAATTCAACATTACCCCATCGCGTCTTACGAAAATTTTACGATAGTATCAAAAATTTGGTATCGGGATCACAGAGATAAAGTTTGAGGATTTAAAAAATAAATAAATTACATTTTTCATGCAATTCGGGAAAACCTTAATTCTAAACTTCTTTCTAAATTTGCTACGGAACTTAAATCTAGCAGCGCCATGTTCTGGATAATAGCTGAACTGCAAAGCTCTGTTAAAAAGCTCAAGTAGGAATCTGTATTTCTATTGAGGTTGAACTTTGTACATTAGTCGATAGATGCCGCCACCCTTATTAAAAATTAATAAATTCCTGCTTTTACTACACCTTGGCATTGACCTAACTAAATATTACTGTTAAACTTGATTTTTTCCTTAGGGATTTTTTATTATAAAAAAATTTACCACTAAAATATTAAAAATCTGCACAGATATTAGATAGTTGACAGTTCACCCTTCTGGTGATTGTAATATGGAATACTTTTATTTAAAAAGTCAATCGGTTTCCAATCAAATTTATTCGCATTGTTGTTCATTACAATTAATAATTATGCAGTCACGGTATCGAAAGAAACTAAGAATCGATAATTTATTTCAAAATAATTAAGACAGTTTGATAAATAAATAGCCACTTTGTAAACAGTTGCTTTCGAGTGTACCAAGTCATACTTAAAATACGTATTTATTTATTATTTTTTCATAACACATACTTTTGACGCGCAAATGAGGTAAAACTACATTAGGAAACATTAACAAACTAAATAATCAGTACGGCGTTAAAAGAAGGCAACCGTAAACGCACCAATCCTGACTTTAAAATATTAGAGTAACAATACTAAATCAGACCGCGCTTCTTTTTGTAGTCTTGCAGATTTAGACTTCTTTTCGGTCCATTAACATTGTTTGTATTTGTGGAATTTGCAGTTACACTAACAGTTTGAGCTGTAATCAAATAGGAAACATTTGTATTGATAAAATTAACAAAATTGCAAATAAAAAAAGTAAAAACATACGTGGTGGTAGTTCCAAGTCGATTTTGATGTCGAAATCATGAGCTGAGAAGAGATCATCTTGAGAAATTTGCGCGGGCGCTTTCTCTTTCTCCCTTTCGAGCGGTTTTTCAACGGGGGCGGCAATAACAACGGGCGCTACTTCTGCCGTTTCTTCCGTAGGTGCTTTGAAGTTCATTCTTGGTTTTGTAGAGCGTCGCGTAAACGGATCGTCGATTTTCTTGCCTTTGTTGGCACGAACTTCCTCCATGATGGCTTTCTCGGCTTCCTCCACGTTGCGTTTGCGATTTCTGTCGTTAATATAGGATATACTCGATATTGAGCTGGTCCGCATTTTGTCCAGTTCGGAAGCGCGTTCTTCAAGTTCGGAGATTTGTTGACTGTAGTCGCGTGCAGTTTCCTCATCACCTCGGCATAGCGCCGAGTCGCGTTCTTTCATTAGTTGCGTCTTTTTCATGGCGTAGTTGTAGGTTTTTTGTGAGAATCGATCTTTTTCTTTAAGCTTTAATAACAAACGATGCATATGTTAGTAAACATATGGAATTTTCGATGGAAAATCAAGAGAAATAAAAAACAATAATTTGGTGTTAACTTACGATTTTGTCAACATCCCTATCGTTGTATTCGTAGTTTAAGGCCTCTTTTATATCAGCTTGTTTCTGGGCAATATCTTCCTTAGTTGGCATAGGCGTATCGGCTGCATGAGATGCTTCAATCCATTTTTGAAATTCGGCTTCGGTGAATTCTTGATTAGAAACGTATTCCAAGCGAAAGACACGTTCGCCTTTACCGTGACGTACTTTAAATCCCTAAAGATTGCACAATTGTTGTTAATAATTTAAAAATGATACATTACCCCGAAAAATTACCTTATTCGTTCGCGTGTTACCCAAATTATAAATTTTGGCAGTTTCATAAACACCAGTAATCTCTGCAACTCGATAAACTGGAACATTATTGTGTTGACCAATACCAATGCGAATAAAACACCCCTTTGTCACACGCAGGAAGAACGGCAAATGTACCAGTTTCTCCAGTTTATGTCGAGAGAGGCGCACCGAATTTAGATCGACGCGAGTGGGCACATACTTCGGCTTGGTGCGCTCCTCCTGATGGTCCTGATCACTCGAGCTAGAGCTGGATGTGGAGCGCGACTGTGTCCGCGGCGCCGGCTGCGACGTCGGCACCGGATCTTTATCATCGCCCCCATCGCTCTCGCTGTCATCCGAGTAGATATCCGACGCCTTTAGCCTGACATCGTTTTTTTTCGACAACGAGTCCTCCTCATCCTTCTTGCGCTGCTCCTCGCGCCGCGCCGCTTCCACCTCCTCACGCCGCTGCTTGCCCTCGCGGCGTGCCTTCAGCTCCGCCATCGCGTTGACGCGCTTATCCACCTTGCCGCGGTTCTCTTCAATATTCTTCTTGCGCTCTTTGCTGCGCTCCTTGTGGTCGATGGAGCTGAAGTCCGTCTGCAGCGATTTGCCCGAGTCGGCCTTGTCGCCACGATCCTTCGCATACTTCTCGCGCGGCTTCTCCTTGGCGCGTTCTGCCTTCTTCGCCTGGCGCAGCTTCTTCTCGATCTCGAATCTACGCAAAGCATCGAATCCCTCGTCAATCATCCAACGTGGTGATGAACATCAATTGCAATATGATTGACAAATGCAGCTGTCAGCCACCCACTCACCTGTGCTTCATCAGCTCGCGCTGTTCGATACGCTTGTAGATTTCAGTCTCGCGCTCCTTCTCGGTGAGGCTGGCGAGGCGCGCACGATCCTCCTCGTCACCCATCAGTTGGTCATCGTAGCCATCGTTGAACTCCGCCTCGGAGGAATCGGAGGAGTCGGAGACCTCGCCTTCCTCCGGTTCGGAGTTGTGGTCATCGGCGCCAGCACTCGCTTGTCGCGGCGAACCCTTCTCCGAATCGGACGACATCGAACGACTGCGTTGTGGCTTCGTCTTCTTTGACTTATGCCCCGTATCCGAATCCGAGTCGGAACTGTTGCCATCTTCACTGGCCACGGGAGATCGTTTTTTCTTGTTCTTCTTTTTGGCCAAATTTAGGAATTCCTAGAGGAATATAAAGAATTAACTTTGCCAAATTATTTATCCCCTAACAAACGTACCATTGCGAACCAGGCACGAAAATGTAGAATAAATTGCGCTTCAGTTTTGTTTTAAACGCGTGCATCATGATGCGAACTATTTTATTAAGAGGAAATCGTGTGAATGACAGTTACATATATTATTTACATGACTTGCTTTTGATAAAAAACAAGTTGCATTGCTATAATAACAAGTAATAATATTATAATCTGGTCTATATGCAACACATATTACAAAATTCTATTCCTACATTTACAAAAAACTTATCACTCGTAAAATGAATTAAAACTAAAATTTGTCCACCCACACCAAGAAATATACTTGTAATCAACTAATAAAACATTAATTTTCTAATCTTTTTTGAAAAATAAATACAACACCCTGTATAAAATACCAATATTTCAGGTTATGTTGCCCCTAAACTAAGAAATAAACTGCAAATAGCAAAGTTCGAAAATACTATTTCGGAAACATGTTATAAAAATCAATTACACGAGTACCTAATACATATTTCTAACATAAAATCCTAACGACACCAATGCTATTCAATTCATTCACACGAATAATAAGCACGTGAATCGATAAAGCCCACCATAACACGCCCCTAGATGAAATCGATTGTAAAATGCAAAACATTACACAACTCATGAAAACACCAATCTCAACTAAATACAACATGTTGAATTCGTATTTTCAAATGATGCGCAGTTATGTTTTGGCCTCCGAGTGTATATTTAAAACCTGCATCTTCATTCAAGCGATCCGCTACTTACGCTATCGTCAATGTCGCTGTTTGAATCATCGTTGCTGGATTCGGAGTCTGTGCCTTGGTTTTTGCGTTTGCCCATTGTGTCGATCGTGTTCACTTAAAACGTCCTAATCACAGCCGCTATAACACGCACCACCAAGATATACCACCGCGCCCCGATCACGTCTCACAAATCGCGCGCGCAACACGGAAAATGCGAAACGATGGCAAAACAACCACCATCAAAACACTTCTTTGAAAGAAGACGCCATGACACTAACTTGTCCCCACTTCTTATTTTCATTGCGAATGCTTGGTAAGTTATGATACAGGGTGATAGGTAAAGTTAATGTATAACACTATATTCTATAACTTTAATTATAATAATCGTATAATCGATAATGCGGATTAATATATAATTTTTGGTGAGGAACAAAATATCTTGATGAGGTTTGAATTACTCACTGAAACTCTGGTTGCAATTAATAATCCGATGCTTTAAAATTTAGTATGGTTAGGAATGATTAGAATTTTAAGCTTAATTAGAAAATTTAAATTGTGTGAGGTTAGTTTTTTTCTAAATTTTGTAAGTGATTTAAGTACGTCCATTTCAACACAGATGGCGATAGCATTGATTCCTGTATTGACGTATTGAATACATGGACCGTCCATAACATTCACAAACCTAACGAAATGATTACGCGGAGATCAAACATTTCCCTCTCCAGCTCTTATTCATTAAGACTGTTTTTCATCCTACTTGTGATTATCACGGTTGAATTTTTCTAAGTGAAATTAGAAAGAAAAAGTTTGAAAATTGAAACACAGATGGCGCTGCTAAAACATTTCAAATTATAGGTATTTATTGAAAAATGTGTAACTCTTATATTTGTTTGTATGCTAAATTTCTAATAATATTTAGATACTAAGGTGTTGATAAAGCTATTCATTCCTAAATGTTAATTTTTAATTATGGTCAATAAATATTTATCTACACCCAGTTTAATCGCCTAAAACTGAATCAAATTCGTCTTTTCTCGCCTTACATCGCCTAATTTACAAAGTATACAAAGGTCAGCAAATGTCAAAGCTGCTAAACTATTTGTCAAAGTCAAATATCGTCAAAACAAAAAAAAAGTGATGAATATTTCAGCAAGTGTCTATATGGTTTATATATCCATCTTGCAATTGTGTAATTCCTAACGTAAACGCGATGACAATTGAAGGCAAAACGGAAGACGCTACGACGACGTGCGCCACGAACGTCGGTGAAGATGAGCAGAAGGCACTCGATGCCTACCTTCAGGAAATGAACGAACGCATAACCTCGAAGGCCGAAACTCGCAACCGGAACCAAAATGCAGCGGCCGCACGACCTAGCGAATCGCATTTCTCCAAGCTGGACTCGAGCCTCAAGAAGAACACGGCGTTCGTGAAAAAGATCAAAAATTTCACGTCCACCCAGCTCGATGCCTACCTGAAAGATATGTCCACGCTGAATCTGTCGAAATACATCTCTGAAGTTGCTGCCGCTATCGTCGATTCGAAACTGAAAATGACTGATGTGGCTGCTGCAATTCGCATGTGCTGCATTTTGCATCAAACTTACTCCGATTTCTCGCAGCATCTCTTTGAAAACTGGCAAAAGGCGCTGTCGTTTAAGATCGGCGAGAAAATTCCCAACCCGTCCAAGTTGCGAGTTGATTTACGATTCTATGCAGACTTGGTCAGTGTTAGTATTTTCAATAACAAAACCGCATTTACCTTGCTTGGCACTGCACTTACCACACTTATTAATATGGACAAAGAAGAGCACTTTAATGTGTCGATTATTTTGAGTTTTTGCAAACACTGTGGAGATGACTACGCTGGTTTGGTCCCGAGAAAGATTCGCGAACTTTCTGACAAGTTCAATAAACCTATTCAAAGGTCAGGTTTTCTATTGCCCGAACAGCAAAACAAGGTGAAAACTTTACTCAAGGATTACTATACTTCTTTAAGTAAACATCTGGTTAAAGATCACTATGAAATGCAAGAGTTTGAGAAGCAAAACCATCGAATCATGCAGACTAAGGGGGAGTTGAGTCAGGAGAGGAAGGATAAACTTGAATCGTTGCGAAATTCCTACGATAAATTACTCACGGCTACGCAGAGCTTTGCTGAAATTTTGGATGAAGATATGCCAGAATTACGTGTGAATAATTATGCCAAGGAAGAAGAGGTACATTTTTTATGTTTTCATTTTTTTTGAATTTAAATAGCAGAAAAATACGCAATATGTTTATTGATAGAGTATGGTTGTTACTGGAGCTGGAGCTAACTTAGATATAGAGAATTCTCAAGCGTCTGGAGAGAATATTTGGGGTGATTCCGAAACGCAGAAGTTTTATTGTGAACTACTCGAGTTGCAAGCGTTTTTACCGTCTTCTATGCTGAAAAATGTTATACCAAAACCTGATGCCGAGTCGGAGGTTACCGAGGAAGTGTTGGATTCAGAGTTGCCATCAGAAGAAGTTGAGGATGATGGTAAGTAATTTAATACATGTACATTTTTTAAATATATCGACTAATTTTCTCGAAGATAGTCGTTTAATCACATAGAGAGATCGATAGATGCAACGGTTCAAAAACTAACATGCGGTTTCCGAATATTTCGCAAATATTCTCCAAAACATATGAGAAAAACGTGTTTAGATGTGCTAAATTGACTAATTTTCTTGAATATAGTCGTTTAATCACATAGAGAAATCGATAGTTGCAACGGTTCAGAAACTAACATGCTGTTTCCGAACTTTTGGGCAAATATTCTCCTAAATATATGAGAAAATTGTGTTTAGGTGTGCTAAATTCAGTGCATTTTTATGACTTCGAAATTTATGGATATCCCTACATTTCAGTACTGCCATCTATAATATAAGTATTTTTAACAGATACTTATCGAAACGAAAATATCATTTCTTATCTAAACGCAAATATCAATATTAATCTAAACCGAAATATCAATATTTCTTAATAGGAAAAGTTGAAGAACCCGTCGTAGCAGAAGAAGAAGTTGAAGACACTTCCGGAATAACAGTCAGCAACAAAATCGTTCTTGAGGCATTCTTGAACGGCCTGCCAAACTGCGTAAACCGTGAGTTGATTGACAATGCAGCCATCGACTTCCTCGTCACGCTGAACACGAAACACAACCGACGAAAACTCGTGCGTACCCTCTTTGGCGTAAATCGCACCCGTTTAGACCTGCTACCATTCTACGGCCGCTTTGTCGCCATTCTCTATCCGGCCCTACCCGAAATCAGCAACGAGTTATGCGCGATGTTACGCCAGGACTTTAAATATCACGTGCGCAAGAAGGATCAGATCAACATCGAGTCAAAGATCAAGGTTGTACGCTACATTGGTGAGCTGGTCAAGTTTAACTTGTATTCGAAAATTGAAGCGCTTTACTGTCTGAAAGTGTTACTGCACGATTTCTCCCATCATCATATTGAAATGGCTTGCAACCTGTTGGAAGTTTGCGGACATTATTTGTTCAGCCAGCCGGACTCACATCAACGGACGAAGGTTTATTTAGAGCAGATGATGCGTAAGAAGGCTGTGATGGCTTTGGATTCGCGGTACGTTACGCAGATTGAGAATGCTTATTATTACGTGAATCCACCGGAAAGTGTGGCGATTGCGAAGAAGGAAAGACCGCCGATGCATCAGTTTATGCGCAAACTATTGTATCAGGACCTACAGAAGAATAATACGGATAAGATTTTGAAATTGATGCGAAAGTTGAATTGGCAGAATGATGAAATTTCCGCGTATGCTGTTAAATGTTTGACAAGTGCACATAATATGAAATATTTAAATATCAAGTGAGTACACATATCTTTTTTTATTTCAAATACTACTAATTTGAAATTTTTAAATTTTGTTTTGTTTTCTCTAGATGGTTGGCTAATCTTCTGGCTGGTTTAGTATCCTACCAAGAGGAAGTTGGTACGAAAGTTGTGGATGGTGTGCTTGAGGACATTCGTCTTGGGATGGAAGTAAATTTTCCGAAATTTAATCAACGTCGAGTCGCACAAGTTAAGTATCTCGGCGAGCTATACAACTACAGAATGGTGGAAAGTGCTGATATCTTTAAAGTTCTCTACTCGCTGATTAGCTTCGGTGTGAGTATGGACTTGGAGAATCCGTCGCCTTTGGATCCGCCGAATCATTTGTTCCGAATTCGATTAGCCTGTGTACTTATGGAGACTTGCGGTATGTTTTTTTGTGAGATTTTTTGGAATCCTTTATATCAAGATACTTGTAAGATCTTGTTGGTTCTATTCTTTATAGATATAAAATTTTTAATGTTCTAAATGTAAAAGTTTTAAGGAGAAATTAATTATATCTTTTATTCCAGGCATGTATTTCAGTAGTGGAGCAAGCAAAAAGAAACTCGACTACTTTTTGGTATTCTTTCAAGCGTACTACTGGTTCAAGCGTGGACTTTGGGGCGAAGCATTCCCACCTCCAATGGAACATTTGTTCCGCGACACATTGCATCAACTACGACCGAAATTGACCTTAGTACAAAGTTATGAAGACGCACAAAAGGAGATTGAGAAAATTCGTAAAGCATTGGATATAGGTTTGTTTATTTCTTAAACTTTCAAGGGGCGTGCACGCATTGTCCGAATTCGATTTGAATGCTTCTTTTGGCAGTTCATATATTGAAATAGAAATGCGGACAACGCGTGAACGGCCCTTGTTATTAATGGAAATTTTTTTGAATAGAAATTTTGAAGACATAGACAACAATTGTTGCAAAATACTTTGAATTTCTAGAAAAATTAACAAGTACAGAGGAACCCAAGGAAGATGGCCTCGAAGTGATTCAAGAGACTGACAACGAAGAGCCAGCCGAGGATGAGGCATCAGATTGCGTGACAAATCCGATAACGGACGACACAGCTACCGAGGATGAGACCCAGGACCACACGCAGGAATCCGACGATGAGGCCGAGAACATTGAGCAACTCAGCGAAGGCGAAGCCGATGGGGAGTGTGAAGTGAGCGAAACGGAGGCAATTCCGAGCGGTCCCAAACGTCTAGATTGCCCCGAAGACGATGACTTCCAGAGTGCATTGGATAAAATGGTTTCGGAGAATATTCAGGAGAGAATGCGAGAGACTGTGAAGACATCTGTTGATATTTCGGTTCCGATTGTAATGAAGGCGAATAAGAAAACGTATGACCAACTACAGGTAAGATTCCTTAAATTAACTTTTTTGTTTTACGACGATTTTATCGATTCGTAATTAAAAAAGAAAACATGTTGTTTAATGTATTAAACAATAAACACAGGAATCTGAAGAAAAACCACAAGATACCATGGGTTTTGTACTTATGGTACGCAAGGGTAACAAACAACAGTACAAAACGTTCCAAGCGGACGTGAATTCAGAGCTGGCGCAGAACCTGCGCGATCAGGAGCAGGCACAGAAGGAGGAGAAGCAAAAGGTTAAACGATTGACGCTGAATATAACCGAGCGTTTCGAGGAGGAGGACTATCAGGAGATGATACTCGCACAGAATCGGCCCCCGGTAACGCAGAATCTGAATCGGGAGCGGAAAAAGTATCAGCATCCGAAAGGGGCACCGGACGCGGACTTGATCTTCGGCAAGCGGGTACGTTGACGTTTATTTAGCAGTGTTCAATTTATTTTTAAATAGTTTTATTTTGAAAAGTTGAGTTACTATTATATGTTTCGATTATATAAAAGACAATTATTTTATTTTGACCTCATATTTCTTATTTTTATTCTATTTTGACCTTATTTTGTAATTTTTATGTTATTTTCGCCACATTTTATTTAAATTTGTGTTATGTTTTCGTATGTGTTTGTTGTAGACTTAAACAATATGAAAATATACTTCCCGTGATTTTTTTCGTTTGTTTTGTAATAAGTTTTAACTTAATGATATATTGGATTGCTACATTTTATTTACAGCATGATTTGGTTTTTTTAAAGTTATTGATGATTGTGCTCTTGGTTTTGAAGTATGAACACGGGTGCATCTGTACATATAAAGCGTAAACTTTACAAAACTTCCCTAGTTACTCATATCGAACATGAATTATTACATTTATTCGAGTAATAAAAACGAACTTTTAAGTACTCTGAAACTGTTAATAGATGGCATTAATGAAAAACTGCGAATAGATGGCGTTAATTACGGTTTGATATTTACATGAAAATAATGTCGAAACATTCTTAAACCACCGCTGTGAAGTTATTTTAAAAAACAGCATTTTTTATTAGGAATATCAAAAATTTGAATGATGCACATTAATGTACCTCTTTAATGAGCTGTATATTTTTATTCTATTCACTTAATGTCATTTAACCTTTATTATTTTTTAACCTTTGTCTGAAAACTGAAAAAAATGGGGATCGCAAAATTGATACTAATTTCAGTTATATAAACATCATAATTACGGGAGTAAAAATTCAGAAATGTTTATTGAAATTCATTCTCTATTACTATGCAGTATCGCTAAGTCACGCTTATCAAATAATCAATTTTTGGAATAATTTAGTCAGCATCTTCAAAAATATCATCATTGTGATCACCATTACTGTAGTCGTATGCAACATTAATTGTATTTAAGTTCATTTGGTTTACCATTTGTGTAACTGCAACACAAGAAGTTACTATCTAATTCTTACCTTTATAAACAAAAAACAGTTACCGTGATCGCCACCAGCACCAGCATCACTCGACATCGGCTCATTGTCTGCATCTTCGAAAATTTCATCTTCTTCATCCACATCTATGGGATCAGGATTCAATTCCTGCGTGTGAAGGTAATGCGGTTACAAACAGTAGCTATTAAGTTTATTATTTACGTACCTGACATTCTTTTACAGCATTATAGACTGCTTTAATCATTGAGTTGTCTTCGGGAACGAGAATGAGTTCAGAAATGTCTGCTTCGGATTCCGCGTCACTGTCTTCATCATTGACGGGCTCTTCATAGCTAATACCTGAGGTGTTGAGCCGTGTTAGTAAAGTGTAATATTTGAGACGAGTAATAAGTGGAGACAATTTTTTACCTGGCATTTGCACGTGTGCATCGATCATAATGTAAATACACTCGGTGGGATAAAGAGTTGCATCGGTGGAAATGGCATGTAGTGATATGTTTGGATATGATAGTGAGAAACCTACGTCCCCGTCTTGCCAACAAAGCGTCCTGGAACCATCAAAGATATTGTTAATTGTCTTATTGGAAAATTGAAGATGTTGAATACTTGATTGTATTCATTTCTAACCTACCTTTCACTAACGAATAAAGTGCCACTTCCAATTTCGCGTTTGTCGAGTACTACTTTTGTGTTTCTCTGCTCCAGATGCACAGGTGACTCTGGCATTGCAAACGAGGTGAGGACGACCATTGTGATGGAATCTAACACGTTTGATTTATGAAATATTTTAATTTATGAAATGCCGATGAACTAAACTGATGTGTGGGAAAACGTTTTCTGGTAATTGTGTTCGGTAGGTTGCAGCTATCTTTACAAAACATCCAGAGACATCTATTATGGGACATTAAAAATTATATTTTACCTCGGAAAATGTTAAAAATTTCTAATGTTAATATTTGTTAAATTTGGATAACAATTTCTTTGACACCTTAATAACTATATAACACACAGGGGATAGTACTATACATGCCGCGAGAGTAAACAAGTAAAACTACACAATCAATTATATCTATGAACATAAAGAACTGTTTCAGAGACTGATTTTAATTTTTTAATAATTTTATATCACAAACATTAAATAAATAACAAAGGCAAATATTCTATGTCGTTGATGGATGCTCTTGGTGCCATTTATCAACATGTACCTTGAAGTCCCTGAAATATAAAAGCTATTAATAACTTTGCCCAAATATTTGACATATGTTGGTACATTTACTTGAGAAACTTTGGAAATTCGTGATATTGGTTGATATCCAGGTGATTGCATCGTGCGTTTGCGGGGATTATATGTAAGGTTACATCTCCCTGGGTAGACATGTTTCGTTGTGTTTTCGCAATATCCGCCAACTTTTCGCCCAAAGTGTATGGAATGACGGGGTCGTCCATTGCGTGCATAATCATAATAGGGCAATTCACTTTCAGAATATTTTTCGTGGTATGGAAAAGAAAACCATTGTCTTCAAGAGGGTCACGTACTGTTGCATCAAACCATGGCATCCATGCGAATAACTACAAAAATTGATAAGACATTTTCGATATGAAATTTCCCAGAGGCAACGAAAAGGAGGTACCTCCAAAACATCTCCAGATGCATTATTTTTATTTAAAAAGTTCCCAATTTGATTTGTGGGGTTTCTACACACGTATCTGTGATATTTTTTCCTATCGCTATGCTATCTTACTTTCATTACTTTATTGTGCTTCTACTTTTTATTTCCAGAGTTGCTCGTCTCGACACGGTCCTTGGTAAAGCTTAAAACCCTTGGACAGTCATGTCCGTCCTATAGCACTGCGGTACCCTTCACCTTTCGTTTGCACTTTTCCGAACGGCGGACCTTCTGCACCGCATGTGCGTCAACAGGGTACAACAGGGTAGTTGCCAAGTCGCACGGGAAGTCTCTCTCGCTCCGTTTGGTACGTCCCTCTATCCTACTTAAGTTCTAACTAACCAATCACCGCGTACCGCGATCATCCCTGCTAACAATCTAACAATCTCCAAAGTTCAACCCACCTCAAGAGCAGCTCCGAACTTCTACTAATTTTCTAACTTCTTTCACTTGGTTCTCGACCACACTCACGAATACTTCGTCTTCTCTTTCGTCTACGTCTACACGCTCAGCAGTATTCGGCACTGTTTATTACAAAGTAAAAAGTGAATACTTTAAACTCTTTTGTTACTTAAAGCAGTGTACTTTTCACTACACCACGTTCACAGATCTCCCGTTTCAACGTTACGTAACGCGCATTCCTCAGATTAAATTAAAATACTGTCAAATTACCTTTCCAAGAGGATGATAAGGAATCTCCTCTCTCATAGTAGAGAATGGTGCCTCCAACATTAAAGCCCTAGGAATACGATTTTGATCCGTTTGTTCCTCTGTCAGCCTTCTCAAAGTATGTGTCGACAAAGCTGTGCCCAAGGAATGGCCCCAGAAATAAATATGAGGCTGGTTAGTTAGGGCACGCACCTTGTAATAAAATTGTACTAAGTCATTAACAACAGCTTCTTCAGTAAGGAGTGCTTTCGTTGAGTCACCGTAGCCTGCAAATTAACAAAATTATAGAAATCCAATCAAAATATCTAACTAATATTATAAAAAATATAAAAATACGACATACTTCGGTAATCAACTGCTAAAACATGGAAGACCTTGCGCAGTTTCTCATACATCGGATAAGGAAATATACGAGTACCACTGTTCCCATGGAAATATATACAAATTGGTTCTTCGGAATTTTTTAGTTGATAGTCAAAATCCTTTTCGCTGATTTTACTTTCTGGCAGTACCTGCCAAACACCCAGTGATACTCCTCGACTGGAATTATGTAAATCATTGACGGTAATGTACATATTCCGTACACCTACAGCTCCGTAGAGTTCGTAATTTTCGTATTGGGGATTATCTGGTTGATCGACTACAAAATTTGTATATTTTTAGTTATACATTGATGAATGACTTGGATATAGACATATAATTAACCGGTAATAAGCAAACATTTAAAATATTTGCATGAAAATGAATGCAAATTAGGTATAAAGAACCCCATTCATAACATAAACAGTAGGGTTTTGTTATCAATTTCCTACGGCATATGAGATAGTTTTAATCAATAGTTAAACGATTCAAGAATATTCACTTAAAATTTCAAGTTGATAACTATAGTATTTATGAAGATATAACTCAGAAAACTTTTTAAATTTCAAACTGTCTAAAAACATGAAATGTTTTTCTTGAAAATACCCGGCGTTATATTCAAGCAAATTTTATAAACTTTACAAAATCATTTTTACTTTTGCATTGCAATCAAAATTGTGGCCACTAGAGTGTACGCAGTTGAAGAACTCAAAAATGAAGCGATATAAATATTGGAACAATTTTACCTTACAATCAGAATTAAATATTGTTCAGGTTAAGGTCATCGTTAATCTAATATATTAACTCTGAATACTTTCTCCATAGTTGTAGTTTTCTTCAATATTTGTTAAATAAATATTTGAAGTTTAATCTTTAAAATAACTGAAGTTCTAGCGTAATTCATGTATGCCAAATGTTGGCAGTAAATGAACATTGGGAAATCCGTTGCTATTTTAAAAGCACATTGAAGCTTTGAATTTGGACTAGTACTTACAATTCGGGAACATAACTAACCGTTGAAGGCTTATTGTGTTCATAAAAACCAATGGAAATATAACCCATATTATTATAAAAGCCAGTACCAGTAATGAAAATCTAAAAATAAAATTCGTTAATGCTGTGATTCAATCTTTACAATTTTAAACTTTAAACACTTGAATCTGTTTAAAGATTAAATGATTCATAACTTTTTATCTTATCTGACGTCTTTAAATGCTATTATATTCATTGTGGACATACACATTTGGAAATACCTATGAATATCCTTATAAATATTGAGGGTAACAAATATTTATAGTAATAATTTCGTAGTAAATATTATTTAATACCTACAGTATTGCAGAAGTCCATATCAAAACTTT
>WSZQ02112053.1:7388-26190 GCA_019419845.2 Weissflogia rhopalogaster
GTGTGACGATTTTCTTCGTGGCTTTAAGTTCCTATGATTTTGAGTTTTTTAATTGGCATCCTATATTGTTTTCTATCGGTGTAAGTATACATATTTATGATTTTTTAAAGTTAAGTCAGTTTTTTTTAAATCATGTTAAGATATATTTATTTATTTGGGTTAAGAAGTATTTTTAAGTGTTGGTTTTTGCAAGAAACAATTGCTAGTAAATATAAAATTAGTTTAATACTTTAAGAGGGTAGTTTGAGATAATTTTACGTTTACGGAATAATAGTTTGTACTACTTAAACGTTTTGTATAAAGCAGGGGTCTGCAACCTTTCAAGAATATGTGTGAAATTCAAGCTCTATACTCTTTGGCTGGACCTAAATCTAAAATAGACACGGGTACTTTTTTCGAAACTAACGTGGGTCACTTTAAATGTGTAGATCACCGAGTGACCCGCGGGTTTTACGTTACCGATTACTCTAAACATATACAGTTAATGTTATTCAAGTCTGCAGAATGTGAAAAGTGAATTTATGTAGTCCAGTGATGACAATCAGGGTCCTAAGGGTTTTCGAGGAGCTTCTACAACAACAAATATAAAGAAAATTTGACCCACTCCTCCGAAATATTCACTGTCACTGCTTTAATGACTGCTTGAATCAATTCGAAGCTGAACTTTGATCAGTAGCTAGTCATTTATTATTTTAGATATAAGTGAGATTAATTGTGTTAAATTTGGCTTGTTACTACATAAAATTGCATGAAATCCAACCAAGTTCGCTAAGATCGCTAACCTTATTCGCCTTTAAAATTAGAGATTGTGTTTGATCGACTATAACATAACTGCATTTTCATATATGAATATTTTCAATATCATAGGTAACCCACTCGACAAAATTCTATAACAAAATATATTTTACTCACCCATAAAATACTTCTTCATCTTCTTCATCTTCATCATCTTCATCATTTTCATCATCTTCTTCATCTCCTTCATCTTCACCATCTTCATTATTTTCATCATCTTCATCATCTTCTGCATAATCTTTCTTCATCATCTTCATACTTTATAATTATAAACACTTATCCAAATTCTTCTTTCCAGTGGATGTTACTAATGACCGAAGCAATCCTAATGCTAACCAAAGACAACATCCTTGCAAATCGCCTCACCTACGCATGGCGAATCCGTTTACATTGGTGGATGCAAACAACCGGAATGGCGATGAACATTGCTGGATTCGTAATCGTTTTTATCTATGAAGAACGCGCAGGAAATGCTCATTTCAGCCAGAATCACAGCCTTTACGGATTAATCGCCTTCGTTTTGGCCTTAATACCAACATGTATGAGTGGCATTCCAGCGCTATTCAACATTAAACTGCGCCATATTATCCCGCCGAAAATCAACAAATTCATCCACGCAACAATTGGAATTGCATGCGTTATCATCGGTTGTGTTGCGATGGTTATGAGCTTATACACCGGCTGGTTTGTGTGGAAAACCGGCGGGGAGGTACACGTGTTCTATTTGTGTTTTATTGCAATTGTTTTCGGTATTCTCTGGTCTTTGGTACGGCCATATTGGACGTTTATCGAACGACTGATTAGTTTTATTCGTTAATTTTGAATGTCTTTTTGTGAGAATGATATTTATTGATATTGTTAAAAGTACGAATATTTATATTATATTTTGTTTTTGTTTGTTTGTATGAATTAATTAAGTTTGTAAATTGTTAATTTTTGATATTGAAAATACATATTTTTAAATCAATAGTTATGAACGACTGTTGTTGATGTTGTCATTGTTTTCGGTCTTGTAATTGTTGACTTTTTGTCGTCTTGCAGTTGTTGTTGTTGTTGTTCAGAAATCTTAAACTTTCCTATCTTTTCTATGAAATTACATATAATATTAAAATGATTTCCTCATTTGACAAATGATTTTACTTTGATAACACATAATTGCTTCACTTTCATCATCGTCATATTTACTTTTCATAATTTTCTTTATCACTTCAAATGTAACAAAACCGCGCTCACGTACATTGATAATTATTAAACAATCTGAAATCTCATCTACACTCGTCGTCTTCAAATAAGTCTACAAATATAGATAGCAATTATCATCATGGATGATTTTGTTACATCAAGTCCTTCATACTCTACTATCAAATAATTTGCTTAAATAATTACTTTTTACAAAAATGAAATAAACAAAAAAAAACATTAAAGTGCATTAATTGCATGATCTAGTAATCTAAATTCCGACAAATTATACCATTCAATGGCAATATTCATACAAATCATCGAACTGTGAAGGATGTCTTTGTTTCTTTTTTAATCATTTGCTATTTTGTATTACATTATTGTTTAATTTTGCGTAATTGAAATCTTGTCATTGGAATCAAACTAAACATATTTACAAACAGCGACAGACTTGAAACATTAAACTACTTTAAGCATTAAAAGACTTTAGAAAGTAAAAGACTTGAAACAATGAAAATTTTTAAGTAATCAAAGGTAATGGATCACTTTAAGTGATCAACATCGCAAACAGAAGAATATAGATTTGATTGTATGGCATAAAACCGGTTTAGTTAACGACTTCCTAATGTAAATCCCCAACAATTCCAGGAAAGAAATAATTTTGTGCTCCGGAAATTTTGCGGTTAAACAACTTGGTACCACCGCCATTTGGTCGTTCAATGGTACCACACAAGGCCCATTATATTAATTAATATTACATCAAAGTTTTGTAAGAAAGATTAGACGGGTGTAGCAACAAAGGTTAACGTTTCGAGCGTTTTACTCTCTACACGTAGCCTTGGGAAACACATGGTGTTTGAGTACCATTCACGAGTGAGTACATATAATACAATTTCGCAGTCGATAATCGCTCCTAGTGCAAGCAGTACCCGCCGTTGCTTGAGTTACCAGACCGATTGCCACTAACACCAAGCATCGACCGATAGCCTCAGTCTGGTTTATTTTATTTCACTACCAAAGCAAATAAATTGCATTTTTCTACAGCGATAATGACGCTCGGTAACGATGAACAATCGCCTTTACTTAAAGCAACGGTGGAGACGACCGCAGATGCACAAACATCTCCGGAAGCCGAGACAAAACGTGAGCAAACATAAATTATCTATTTTATGAGATTGGTATTAATGTTTCTTGGGATTTCCAGCAGTAAGCCGACGCAAAATGAATGAAAACGAAGCACAAACGATGGATATTGGGGTTAAAGAGGAAAGAAAACACAAACGACCACCAAAACCTTGGATGATCATACATTTGACAAATTTAGCACATGTCTGTGCTATTTCTATGTCGACTTACATTGTTTACCTATGTTTTCAAACGGAGTTTGAATTTTTTACATGGCATCCGTTCTTATTTGCTATTGGCGTAAGTATTAAGTGTTTTATTATAACACATTTTCTTCATTTTCTTGAATTTTCTTGTGACATAAAATGAAAATTCCTATTCCCAAATCAAACATTTTCACTTACAATGAGAAACTAAATTTAATGTTTTTATGAGTTTCAATTTCAAATGCCTGGATTTTCACGTACTTTATCTTCAATTCCTTTAATTTTTAATTGATTTTCTTTAGTTTTTGTAAATTATTAACTTATTAACCTAATGGTAATGTGATGAATGAAATCGCATGTTAATTTCTGAAGAACTATCGATCTTTCGATGTACTTGCACGCATATTTTCGCTAAAATAAGTGATTTAGCATAAATAAACACGTTTTTCTCATATATTTTAGCGAATATTTGCACAAAAGTTCAGAAATCGTACGTTAATTTCTGAAGCGTTGCAGCTATCGAGCTCTCGATGTGCTTCAACGCAAATTGTCTCGAAAATAAGTCGATTTAGCATATCTAAACACGTGTTCCTCATATATTTTAGCGAATATTTGCACAAAAGTTCAAAAATCGCAACTTAATTCCTAAATTGCTGTATCTATCGATCTTTCAATATGTTTAAACGCGAATATTCACGAAAATAAGTTGATTTAGCACATCTAAACACGTTTTACTCATATATTTTAGCGAATATTAGCCAAAATCTTAGTTTTTCTTACTCTCCGCACTAAAGTATTCGATTTTACCTAAATACATTTGAGACTGTGATATATTATCACTAGATAATCATAAAATAGTTCCAGTGAAAGTAATCCATAAATTTTGTTTCAGTGGTTGTCGTTAATGACAATAGGCGTTTTAGTCCTAGCCAGAAACAATATGATTGTCGATCGAATTTCCCACGTATGGTGTGTCCGTCTTCATTGGATTCTTCTAACAATTGCAATCATTTGCACTGTATCCGGCTTCACAGTCGTCTACGTCAATAAAAACATGAAGAATAAACAGCACTGGAAATCATGGCACGGTATCTTCGGTTTAATTTCAGTGATTGCAACGGTTTTCCCTGCATTAATCACCGGTCTCCCGGCAAATTACCATCGGAAATTAAAGCATTATATAAATCCGAAACTTAATCAATTGATACATAGTATTTTTGGTATTATAGCGTTAATTTTTGGTACTTTTACAATGTTGTTAAGTTTATATACGAATTGGTTTGCAAGGCGAACGGAGAGTAGCTATTCAATTTTCTATTTTTGTCTGATTATTATGTTTATTCCGCTAATTTGGACACTATACAATCCAATTAGAAAGGCGATCGAGCGTGGAAAGAAGGTGTATATTGAAAGACAACATCGAAACTGATTGGTATTGTTTTATACTAGATATTTTTGTATGTAAATAATTTGTGATTTTTTTATGTGAATATAATTTGTTTTACCTAGGTAAAATGTAAATCATTCATGCTTATCTAATTATTTGCAAATACACTATTTACTTTAGTTTCAATTGGAATATTTGTAAATCTGGTTTTACTGATATCATCAGAGTAATCAGATGTAAAACTAGTATTTTCTCGAAATTATGCAATGTTTTAAGTAAATTATGGTACACATAATGCTTGATATATAAATATAAAAAGAAGCGGGATAATAATACGCACGGATTTAATTCAAATTATTGAATACTTTATAGAATTGCAAACATGATTTTGACAAAGTGAGACTCATAAATGTTCAAAGTCATTATGTTTCAGATTGAAGAAAATAGACACTTTACTGGATACATCGATAAGATTGATATATTAATACTTACACATTCTTCACCGATTCAGTGCAATTAAAATTTCGAAACTGCAACACTCAAGAATTTAAAAATAATCAAGAGATCTTAATAAAATGGGACTGGTTTAACTAAATCTAACTCTGCTTTCTACCGACATTTTTCTCTCGTCCTCTTCAGTACTACTTACAGGTAAATCGTGCTCCAATTTCCTATTGCTAAACTGTGGCAATTGAATTATCGTTGGCTCAATATCACACTCTGAAGGGGGCCTTTTAATAATTAAACTATTGGATAAATCATTAGATTGGAATGTATTATCAATACTTCTAGAAGAGTCTTCATCCTCCGATTCTTCACTATATCTTGGTTCATTCTTTATATGACAGAATTCAATATTTTCCTCAGAATTCACAGTATTCTCTTCATGTTCTAAGGAAAGAGGGAAAACATCATTATTACTGCCTTTACCAGCAGTCTGATACAAATAAATCGTTAAAAATGTAAATACCTTCTTCGTTTTCATTCTTCTTTTCCGTTTTCGGTTTATCTTTATTGTGCGTGCGAAGATGTACCTTTAAAGTGCTATGTTGTGCAAAACCCACGCCACAAATTTTACATTTATGTGGTTTTTCACCAGTGTGCACTCTCATATGCACTCGTAATTCACTTTTCCTACGAAATTATGTTTATACAAACATAAAACATATTTATATAGGTATTAATTGTTAATAAACTTACCATGTGCAAGAATATTTACACAATTCACACTTGACTGGTTTGTTTGGTGGTTCGCCAGTGTGTGTACGGATATGGACCTTCAAATTGTAACTCTGCGTGTACGTCGCATCGCAATGAGGGCATTTATATGGCCTTTCGCCGGTATGAGTATTCATGTGCTTTTTTAAACCATACGCCCTAGAGAATATTAAATTTAAAATAGGAGAGATGTTGGCAAGATTAAAATAATTAGTAATAACCAAACACGAACTTACTTTGCAAAGGAAAGTCCACAAAGTTCACACTTGTGCGCCTTTAGGATTTTTTCACCTGTATGCTGTCGCATGTGGGCCTTTAAAGAACATTTGATTGCAAATGCCGCATCGCAAGTGGTACATTTATACGGTTTTTCGCCTGTATGTTTCCTCATATGAAGTTTTAGATGATATGCTCTGTTAAAACAGTCAAATAAACTAACGTTTGATGCATACATGTTTCGTATATTTAATTAAAACAAACATATATCTAAATATAAAAGGAATGAGATAAATTGTAAACATTTCAAAACTTACCGAGAAGCAGCATGTCCACAAATCTCACATTTATGAGCTTTGGGCTTTTCTTCGCCATTATGCATACGAATATGATCCTTCAATGTATTCGGATGAGAAAATGCCGCATCGCAACTCATGCATTTGTATGGCCTCTCTCCGGTGTGTTTTCTCATATGAACTCTTAGACCTCCCGACCTGTTACAACAATTTTCATAGTACAGATATATTTTATATTTGTTCACCATTATTTTTGTCACCATTGGACACAAAATATCAATATTTCTTGTAAACGAAATATAGAGGCAAAGAATAATAGTATTGATATCAATATCATAATGGTATCAAAAGTATGTGGTGCCATCGACTGGAGTCTATCAAAGTATTTGATTTACTCAATGAAATAATTAATCAATGAAAGAATTAGTTTGTAATAACAAAATTCAAAGTGTATTTGTGGAACTTATACTTCATAGATGCAGCTGGTCACTAGATATAAAAAATACAAGTCATCAAGTCAGCTCACATATTGATAATCAATACTTCAGTTGAATACCGATTCTTTTTGATACCAAGAGATAGTAATGCTACAAGCTTTTAACTGACCCTCGATTGCTAGGAGAAAAAGAGTCAAATTTCTCTCGAGAGATACGGATTCTTAGAGATAATTTTGCCCCATGTTCTCAAACAGGTGGGGAGGGAATCCTCCATGGGGAAAAAATTGTCCCAAGACTCAAAAAATTTAGCCATCACTGCCCTAATATATACTCAACAACTTTATAACAAGCAGAACTTCTTCTTTTGAATATGTTTAACATTAAAAACATAACATAACTAGATATTGAAAGTATAAAGTATCGATACCTCACATATTGATTGTCAATATTTCAGTTCGATACCGATACAGGGACAGTGATGGCGTAAGCTTTAAATTGACCCACTATTGCTATGAGATAGAGAATCAAATTTATCTCGAGAGACACGCATCCTTCAACACAATTTTGACCCACGTCCTTTTTAACGAGATGAGAGGGAGTCCTGAATGGGGAAAATTTGCCCCAAGACGCAAAAATAATTCCACTATCTTAGTATATAATGAACAACTTTAAAACGCGTAAAACTTATTCTTTTAACAATGTTTAACCTTAAATTAAAAAAAAAACTTACCGAGCAAATCCCTGTCCACAAAGTTGACATTTGAATGTCTTCGGAAGGGATTCACCTGTATGAGTGCAAATATGAGACCTCAAAGTACTTTTGTACGGGAAAGCAGCATCGCAATACGGACATTGGTACGGTTTCTCACCGGTGTGGATTCTCATATGATCTTTTAAATAACACGGCCTGTCAAATTAATTTATATCATTCCAACATCAAGTAATAAGAAAAATTTAATAACTTACTTTGTCCCATTATATCCACAAATCAAACATCGGTAAGATCTTGGTGTTTTATCAGCTGAATGCGTTCGAATATGTTCTCTTAAATGATTATACGAAGCGAAAGTCATATCGCAAGATTCGCACAAGATAGGTTTACTCATACTGTTTAACTTCGAGTCATTCATTTCACCATGATTCGAGTTTTGAGATACTTCCGACTTAAATTGACTTTCTTCTTTGCTTTCTTCAGTAGTACCACTAACTTTGTCCTCCAAATTATCATCCAGCCTGTGTTTAAAGTCAGATATTTCAGTTTTATTCACACCAGGATGTACTTGAAGTGATGTTAAAGGTAACTCATCCTCCGAGGAGTATTCTTCTTCATCGTTTTTAAACATATCAGTATTATCACCATAGGATGAATCCATTTTATCATCTTCCTCTTCAGTACTTGAAGACTCTTCTACTTTTACATTATTCACTGGTAAATTAATAAGTGTAGGTTCAGTGCATTCATGACTATCTAACTGAGGGCCGTTCATATTAATATCATCAGTATCCATAGATTCTGCTTTAGGTTGGAATGTATCAATACAATTTTCATCAGGATCCGGATCAATCATGGTAGGTTCCTTCTTTATATTTATGAATTCAGCATTTCCTTCACTTTCTTCTTGATCCTGAGTATTGTTTCCATTCTCTGCAGTGCATTGAAGTGCATTATTGCTTTGTATAACTTGTTTGCGAAAGCAATATGATATCTTTAGAGTCTCTAAGCAAATATTGCAAATCTTTGAAGGTAACCTATCATTTGGTAGTATCTAAAACCATAAAATAAATAAGTGTTAATTAAAATCTGTGCAGCTTGACTTAAAAATGATATAAACGTACGTTTAAAGATGTTATATCCATGATCATAACATCAATTGATGGCCACAATGTCCCAGTGAAGATTGGTATCATGCCATCAACTTTAACCATACATGTACGGCAAATTTCAGTAATTTTAGTCGAATTCATTGTTCACAGTAAAGAAGTAACGTGTACCAATATATTTAATGGCTTGAATGTCAGTATAATTAAGTACTCTACGATATGTTGTGGTTATTCTGACAAAGTCACAACATTGATCTGTAAACTAAATAAATGCTAGAACACAGATGATTGATATCATTGATATGATGCCATGAAGCTATAAATGCGCATGCGCATCTGTCAGTAGATCAGTGAATGTGAACAGGTGTTTCCAGGATAGGTTAGGTTCGATCACCTAATATTTATTAATGTGTATATTAAAACCAACTATATTTAATGAAGAATCGATCCGTGTAAGAATGGGTATTCTTTGATATGTAGATTAGGACATTTTTTAGAACAAAGGTTGAATTTAAAATTGTAGTTCATCATTTTGCCACTACCAAGCGACCTAAACAGTGAAATTCAAACTTTGTTCTAAAATATTTTCTAATCTGCATGTTATAGAATGCCCATTCTTATACGGATAAATTTCTCATTAAATACAGTTTGGATTTATTTCCATATTTACGCCTAAATGTTGGGTAATTATTGAGATATACATCGTACAAAAATAGGCGACTTTTAGGTTTTTTTTTCATATTTCCCATATTGCTAAGTTTACAAATCATGCACCAATCGATTCAGCGTGAAAATTGCTTTAAACTCCAGGGACTGTGCTTCCTTTGATTACTTAGAACCGATGTTCTTCTTAGAACTGATGACTTCTTCTAAATATCACACTTTTATTTACATTTGCCATATTTCTATATTTACAAATCATATATTAATCGATTCAGAATTAAATTTGTTACTATGTAGTGAAAGATCGATTCCGATTAATAGTCTAGAGTAAATTTTATAGATTGTTGAAGTTGTGTTCATTTATGAAGGGATATCCAGAGGGTTTTAGAAGCATAAAACCCATATATTTTTGCGTCTACCTACACAAAACATTTACAAACATGGCACATTATTATGTTCAATATTTGAACACAGTATTGTTAAGTTATTGTTAAGTATATGTTATATTAAGTATTGTTAAGTAGATTTTGTCCTTTTAAACGTCGATAAAAATTAACTTTGCCTGAGGTGGTTCAATGATAAACTGATATTTACAATACAATTTTGCGAATGCAAAAAGCAATACTAAAATGAATAACAAATTAACATATTATATACAGATTACCATACTATTACTATGATATTATAGATAACAATAGATATCATGGTTATGATGTCACTTTTTGCGAAACGTCCATTATAAAACAAGAAAACAGTTACAGAAAGTTACCTAACCTAAAAAAGTCTGCACAACTTTACCCTCTTTACAGAGTTTACGAAAGAATCGGCTTCATTTTGCAAACTGACATCACAAAGAAATGTGCTAGCCCTCATTATACAACTAAAAAATGCCCCAAGTCAACCAAACAAACCCAACAACGAAACCTACTATTTTAGATTGTGATTTTGCGTGATAAGTTTTACTAATTTTAAGCATAAAAGTGATAGAAGTTACGAAGATGGCCCCAATGTGTACACCTGAGAAAGCTAAGGGTAAAAATGAAATATACTTCTCAAAGAAATAAAACGATTAAATTTATGTTTAGTTGTAGATATATTACCTGAAAACAACATGGAAGAGATGTATTTCAATCCACATATCCCACAAAATCCCACAGACATTGAAGAATCAATCACAGATTGCAGTGATCTTGATGAAAGTGACGATGGTCAGTTTAATTTTTAAAAAAATATATACACATTCACGTTTCATGTGTAAACAATTTCAATATTCAGATGAGGAAGTCAAGGAGAAGATGGATGAACTCATTGCAAAGTTCCCAGAACTTGAAACGTACTTTGATCTTCATGGGCAAGTTGGCGAGGGTACTTTTAGTACAGTCTATGTTGCAGCACTGAAAAATGGTGATCAAACTCAACGATTTGCAATCAAACACATCGTGCCTACATGTCATCCGGATAGAATCAAGTTTGAGTTGAATTGTTTGAAACAAATTGGGTCAGTATTGCTTTTATGTATAGATATTATTACAATTATTTCATTGTCAATGGCCTGAATAACTTTGATTTACAGAGGGATAGACAATGTTGCTGGTATCAATCTTTGTCTGCGAAATCTCAACAGTGTTATATTTGTGATGCCTTATCAACAACATGATTATTTTGCTGTGAGTATCAAGTTCCCCGTGATTATTTGTCTATATTAATAGATATTCTTATGTTCGATACTTCGTCAATGTGGATCAATGTCGATCTGTCAATATGCTTAAACGCATTTTTTCATGAAAATAATTTTTCTCATATATTTTAGCGCATATTTGCTAAAAGTTTAGAAATCCCATGTTAGTTTCTGATTCGTTCGATAAATGCCCGATACTTATATTTTAAAATTCCGTACTTGTCGATATTTTAATTTTTGATACTTATCGAAATGATCGATTTTCGATATTTATCGATTTTTTGTTCTGTACTTCATGAGTTTTTTCTCGATACTTTACTTATATTTTTTCGACGAAACTTATCGATAATTTTTCTATACTTATCGATATTTTAATGATTGATACTTATTGTATTTAAAGGATTATGTAGGTGAAATGGATTGGAAGGAAACTCAACTATACATGCAAAATCTGCTGAAGGCAATTGCAAGAGTCCATGATTTCGGTATAATTCATCGTGATATTAAGCCAAGCAATTTTTTGTACGACAGACAAAATAAGAAATTTCTCTTAGTCGATTTCGGTTTAGCACAGAAACAGCCGGAAAAGAAGGATAAATACATCACGCCTGCGTCAGGCAAACGAAAACGAGATTCTAAATCACCTTTTGTAAGTATACAAGTTGTTTTAAATCATATTGTCATTTATTTTTGAGTTAAAAGTTATAAAATCATTTATGCAGCAGGTACAGGTACCACCTCAGCAACAACCCGAAGTAAAAATCACGTATATTCAATTCGATAACTCACCCGAAATGAAAGCAGCGACGAAACAGGCGCAGCAACGCTTAAGTTTAGCCATCGGTGGTAATGGCACGCCAACAAAAACAACAGAATCATGTAGTTGTTATGGACGTGCAAAAATCTGCTCGATTTGTATGTTAAATGCACCGATGCAAGCGTCTCGAGCTGGCACACCCGGTTTCAGGCCTCCTGAAGTCTTATTCAAACATCCACATCAAACAATTGGTAAGCATTTTGCAAAAATATATAATCCACCAAATATGTTTAAGAAACGTTTTATAAATTGTTGTTTAGCTGTTGATATCTGGGCGGCAGGCATTATACTGCTTTCAATACTCAGCAACTGTAGCATATTCTTTTCCTGTCCTAATGACATCGCCGCATTGTTGGAATTGATCACAATTTTTGGATATGATAATATGAATAAGGTTGCCAAAACATTTGGTAAGTAACAAACATTTATTTAACAATTATTGCTATACCTTGCTTATATTGTTGTTACTCTAACAAAATATTATCAACGAAATGTTAAAACAAGTCGATTTTGATACTTCGATAATTTTCATGTACATGTCAGGTTTATCGAAATTATCGAAACCTTTTCACAATGTACGATTTCAGTGCCGTTAAATTCATTTATCAATTCGTTTCAATTGCCAATACTAGAAGTATCGATATCAAATATCTTATTTTTTCGATATTTTTCCTAACGTCTCAGTCACAATCACATTTCGGTTTTCATCCTTTTGTTCACCACCTCCCCTCGCGCTTCTACTAGTTTTCTGCTTACCTTTTCCTCCATGTATTGTTTTTTTTTTCTTCGATACTTCTCATCCTCTGTATTCTTTCTCCCCTTCTCCACATCCACCTTGACCATCTCAATCTCCTTCAGCTTCTTTCCCATGAACATCCTCTCATCGCCTAGCTTCTCCCTTTCTTCATCCAATCTCTTCCTCTCTTGTCCTAGCTCTAGCTTCTGCTTTTCTATTTCATCTGTCACTTCCTCATATTCTGATTCTCCTCTATCTCTCTGCCCTTTACTTCCCTCCCCTTGCCTTCCGACTGCGTCCTCTCATTTTCCTCTAAGTCCTTCCTGGCGGCCTCCTTTTGTAACACCAGCACCGCCTGTCATAATTCCGCTATAGTCTCTCCACCGCCTTGCTTACACACCTCTCCGGTTGCGCCACTGATAGTAGAAATATCATTAAGTATCGATACTTTCTTCACCCGTATTCTAAATCCCCGTTGAAATAATTTTATAATAAACCAAATTTCAGGCCGGTATTTCGTCTGTAGTGAGAAACGTCCACCACTGGACCTTCGTAAAATCAGCTGCACGTGTCGAAGTCGAGGACACTTGGAAGAATTGTTGAAGAGTGAACCATGTACGAAATGTACGCAGCCGAAACGCGTCTGCTTATGCAAGAACATCCCATTGGATAACGTACGTAGAAATAATAATTATATTATCAACACTCATTTTAGCACTGTATAAAAGTGGCTTTTCATATAATTTTTGGTTTGTAGGCGATCACAGATGTATTTCCACGTCCAGCATATGATCTTCTCGCGCGACTGTTGGACCTGAATCCACTCACGCGCATCACCGCTAGGGACGCATTGAGCCATCCATTTTTTAAGTTATAGCTTATTCCTTGGCACAGTCGGTCGGAAAGTCCGATTTGCTGCTTCAACTACGACTTCCTTGGTTTCCTGCAGTGCAACATCCATTAATTTATTTTTTCTAGAATCTCGTCGAGTGATTGAATAATGAATAAAGGCTACTTTTCTTGAAATTTCGTCGGAAGTGTTTTTTGTTTAATGGCAATTTTCTTATAATTTTCGTTTCAAATCAGGTACTAGATATCTTCTGAGGCTACCAGACGATGTTTCGCTTCTTTTCGTGATGATATAAAGTCCCTAAAGTGGCCCTCTGGACGATTTGTGCGTAACGGAAATTAATTATCGATACTTTCTATACATAGGAATACTTAAAATATCGATAAATATAGGAATTATCGAATTTAGTTTTTCCATACCGGCTTTGCGTCTAACGCTTCTTTTATGTCATGTTTGCTATTTTCTTTAACGTATCTCTCAGGTCTTGAAAATGTATGAAATATTGTTAGAATTGAAAATAGCCCACCGCACTGTGCCTGCCCAGCTGTGCTCGAACTGCGAAAACAAATTCGCTATGTTAACGTCATTTGATTTAGTTTTTTTTAATATGTTTATGTCATAATTATACAATTAATGTTTGTATTACGAGGTAGAGTATTTAATAATGTATGTGCTTGTATGCAACAATTTTCAATATTGGCGGTTCTAATCAAGTTATGTGACTTTAACTTTAACCCTATTTTAACTTCTCAGAATACTTTTCAGATGGCAGTTACGTCAATGACATGTCAAAACGATATCACAAATGTCGATTCCGATATATCGATATTACTGAATATTAAATTATCGAAATTTTGAGGCCGATATATCGATATTTTTGACATGTCTACTGTGTACCGTTCCAAAAATAGTTTTTAACTCCTCGCATAGATGATCTATAATATTGATGATCATGTATGGGCATAACCTGCAAACGCTAAGATCCCAAAACACAACTAAAAGCAACATAATCCGTTTTATGAATTGTGATTTTAGTGTTGTTTG
The DNA here is from genome assembly GCA_019419845.2 of Weissflogia rhopalogaster. Classification (NCBI taxonomy): domain Eukaryota; kingdom Metazoa; phylum Arthropoda; class Insecta; order Coleoptera; family Staphylinidae; genus Weissflogia; species Weissflogia rhopalogaster. The sequence goes on from WSZQ02112053.1 coordinate 21,857, forward strand.
TGAATAATAAGTTTGCCTAGAATGTGGAATATTTGTCGAACATGTATGTGTAAGAAGGAAGAGATGATATCGATCTTCAACCAAGACAAAATACCATCAATAATCGACATGATTATGGCAATATCATCTGTACAAGTAACTTTTCTATAATAACAAACTTGGTAAGACTTTCTGAATGCAATTATTTCCATTTTAGTTCTTACCAAATGACATACTACCTTCACAAATGTGCATCACTTGCTTTGAGACACTGGCCATTGCCTATTACTTCAAAATGCAAGTGATACGATGTAATAATGAACTGCATAAACAAGCCCAAACTTCAAACTTGAATCCAGGTATATTTCACTTCCTATGCAATTCTTACCATCTACTCTTTTTTATTATTTGTCAATAATTGGTAATTCATATAACTTGTTGGTTTTGCAGTAAATGAAGAATTTCAAATAAAAGAAGAGAACGACGACTTTTATGATGAGCCGAGTGAATGTGTAACGATTGTTAATTTAGATGTTAAAAGATCCATTGAACATTTCCACTGTGTTTCCAATGCCAAAGAGGCTTGTGATAATCTGACAGAGGGAAGTTCCTCTGATGGTATTAAGAATGATTTCCATTTTGATGAAACGTGTATAAAGTATGAAAAAGTAGAAGTGGAGGAGAATGGTGTGCAATCTGAAGATAATGGTGAAATGACTCCTGAACAAGACTCGACAAAAAATAAGGTAGATGTTGATGAATATTGTTCGGGAGATGAATTACCTGGACTAGAAGCAGGCACTGGAAGTGACAGTACATTTCAAGATGTTCAACAAAGTTCTAGTGAAACTCAGGATACGGGTATTTACAATGAAAAACAAACTTCTGGAGGGTAAGTCCACTTATATAATAAAATCTTTGATTACAACTATAAAGAACAAAACCTATAAATTACAACTATAAAGAACAAAACTTAATCTTCTTGTATTTCCAGTGAGAAACCTTACAAATGCACCTATTGCAATAAACAATTTAATCGGAAAGACACATTGGCGATTCATATTCGTAAGCACACAAACCCTCATACGTGTGAAATTTGTGGTAAACTGTTTTGTACAGCCAGCATTTTAAAAATACATATGAGAACGCATACGCTGGAAAGGCCCTTTCAATGCCAACAGTGCAATGCGACGTTTTCCCGGATTGATAACCTAAATCGACATGTTCGCAAGCACACAGGAGAAGCCCCGCCGAAACCCTGTAAATGTGAGATTTGTGACAAAGCTTTCGAAAGCCCGAGCAATCTAAAGGTACATATGCGAAGTCACACGGATGAAAGGCCCTTCAAATGCCAGGAATCGAATTGTAATTCGTCTTTTAAGCATCGGGGTGATTTGAATCGACATATTCGCTTTCATACCGGAAAAGCCTCGTCAAAGCCCCATAAATGTGATGTTTGTGGGAAGACATTTGACGTCCATGGCAATTTGAAAATACATATGCGAAGTCATTCTCATGAAAGGCCGTTCAAATGCCAAGAAAAAGATTGTATTGCCACTTTTAAGCACGGTAGTGATCTGAAACGACATATGCGTTTACATACAGGGACGCCCAATCCACATCCTTGCGATGTATGTAGCAAAACGTTTAACACGCCTAGTCTTTTAAAGATGCATGCGATAACGCATACGAAGGAGAGGCCCTTCAAATGCCAGCAGTGTAATGCAAGTTTTACGCGGGCTTATCACCTTAATCGGCATATGCGTCAGCATACAGGTGAAAATACAACGAATTCAGAAGTCTTAGAAGATCCTGGATTGGAAGGCGATGGCGTTGAAGAGGAATATAAACTAAATACTCTCTCACCCTCTCATTTGGACAATAATTGACTTTGAGACTTCGGGGACACGATGTGTGAAAGATTCAAAATGGGAGATCATTAGATTTTCTCAGACTCTAAATGTAGTCATCGCGTTAATTTTTAATGCAATTTCAGATTTCAGATGTTGTAAATTCCTGGAATTATGGCGGATCGCTTCGTTATATCCACAGTATGTATTTATTTTCAAAATAAAACCTGCATGAAATGGAATAACGCTGATTCTGAAAGTGTCATAATATATGGTTGTCGATTTTGTCGTTCGAGATCATCATAAAAGGCAAATATCTCTTTGGGGCGGCTCAATTAGTGCAAATGTTGTTGTGGATATTGACTTATGTTTTACAAAGGCTATAGAATGTTTATTTTCACAATTATGGGGTTTTAAATTAAAATTCATCACAAAGTTTTCATATCAGTTCTTTGAAAAACTTCAGCTTGTAGTTTCGGTTAAGTTTTGGTCGACCTCGGCGTTGCGCCAAGCTCATTCGACAGTATACCCCTGAACGCCGGAGCGGTAGGTTGTGCCATACCATCTGAATTATTGCGAAACGCAACGAAGGACACATGCTACAGTATTTTACGACGAGGTTTAGTATTCACACTGTTATCTACATTTGAAGGCCAGAACTAGAAACGTTTCCTGCGTGTTCTTTGTTGTTTATTAATAATACTTGATGCAATTCGATATTTACCACAACATATTACAATTTAATGTTTTAATTTCTAAACTATTTCATGTATTAGATTTTGCATATCTTCTAGTATTTTTCCACTGTCTATTCTTTCAATTTCAACTTTATACATCTGTTTGGATAATCGATTAAAAAAGGTCAAATACGTGGGTGTACTAAAGTTGAGACAGTCCAGGCAATATCCTGCGCCTGCCAAAATATCCAGTGCAATTAGAATTATAGTTTTGCTAACAATAAATCTGATAGTTTCTAATCAATTTGATACTGTGTTGTATAAATAAAGAAGATATAATTGCCTAAATTGAGCTTTTCTAAAACAAAAATCAGTTGGATTCCTATTTTTCTAGGATTTCTACGACAATTCCGACTGCCGGTAAGTCCATATTGTGATTATTGATGTTTTCTATAATGAACAAAAATATATTGTTTTTAGAATGCCATGAGAAGAATTGGATATATGCGGCATATTTATTAAGGTTTGCAATATTACCAAACATTGTGAAATTCAATTCACTCATGAATTTTCCCAGCATTAGGCAACTCAATTTTCGTTCGATAAATACAAGATAATTTTATGCTGAAATTATCGATTTCTTTATTTTAAAGTGATATTCAAAAATATAAAAGAAGATTCAAAGATATAAAGAAGATAACCATGGATAACTTAAGAAAACGAGCACGAAAATTAAAGATACATATTGAATCTGCGAAAAATATTTCTCCTTCAACAGATTATGAGGAAAAATGTTATAAAACTGTATCATCCAATCGAGGAATTGCCAATATTGTGCATATTTCTTGTAAAGATAAGGTACCTCTGGATATTTTTGATATTGATGCTGGAAATTTAAGCAATGTTTTCACGTGAATGGGATTTTTCGTATTTATGAATTCTGATCAACGGGTATGCTACCTTACTTTTATTACTTTACTGTGTTTCCACTTTTCGTTTCCAGAATTGCTCGTCCCGTCACGGTCCTCGCTAAAGCTTAAAACCCTTGGACAGTCACGTCCGTTTTATAACACCGTTTTCTGTACCGCATGAGCATTCCCGCGGTCTTCGTTCGCTGGTGGTTTGCACAACCCCGCTGCAGCCGGCGGCTACCCTATCCTGTTGCCAAATCGCACCGGCGCGAGTCTCTCTCGCTCGGCTTGGTACTACTTCTAATTCCTGTCTACTTTAAATTGCTTCTTAATCTGTCTAATTATATTATGTATATTACATTCCAAGAATCTCAAACTGAGAATATCTTAATGATATCGATATGTAGACAACATTAAATAGCAATTGACAACAATAGAATATCGAATTATCTCATTCTATTATTTTGAATATAAGGCCATCAACTTTTTGAGTTAAAAAAGTTTTAATGTAATGAATAAGTCGCGAGAAACGTAGGAAATACTCGAGTAAAGTACATTTGCGATAAGTTAAGTGCGCCGCGGTGAATAAAACACTTCCAGTAACATTGAGTGGCGTCGTAAAACGAGATATAAATATCAAATTCCACCTCAAATCATGCGGCGGTCGTCGGCGCAGTTTTTGGGGGCGCGTTTTCATCGCGCAAACATTTCCTACATTCGCCGTCTCGTCATGTCGTCGTCGGGCTGACTCTCTGCCAGCAGGCCGTGCGGCAGGAGTGCGGAAATATGCGCGGCGAAATTAAAATTAGCCGAGCTTGCAAATTACAACTCAATAATTGCGCGTGCAAATATCGGCTGTTTTCACGCGCATGTGCGAGGTTTACGATATTTTACTCTTCGTATTATGTCCTAACATG
>WSZQ02112053.1:26290-48862 GCA_019419845.2 Weissflogia rhopalogaster
GCGTGCAAATATCGGCTGTTTTCACGCGCATGTGCGAGGTTTACGATATTTTACTCTTCGTATTATGTCCTAACATGTACGAGATATCGATAAATATCTAACTATATTTTGATTTAATGTTAGATAAATAGCAATGAACTTATATATCGATAATTATCTAGTAGCGTCATCTATTTCTAACTTTCATGAGTGATAACCAGAAGTGTGTGATCCTTGACTGCTGACCACAAGGTCCCAGGATCGAATCCCGGCGCATGTGGGGTTAAATGTTTTTTTTTCTATATTTAATAGCAATTTATTTACGCGAATATGCGAGTTCATGAAATCATTTTCTTTGGTTTGCGTCCTAGAATGAACGAAGTCAAAAACTTATAGATATATCAAACACTAGATATCGAGAAATAGCAATTTTTTTATTAGACAAATATCGATTCATATATAGCGATATCGATAATTATTAGTAATAATTATTAGTAATGCGAGTTCACGATATTATTGTCTTTAGTTTGCATCCGAACATGAACGAAATCAACAATGTATAGATATATCGAGTACTAGATATCGATAAATATCGATTTTTTTTTGGTTTAGATAAATATCAAATTTATAAAACTTTCACAGTATTGACCAACCTGTTGGTTCATTGTCGGTGATATGATCATTGACTGCTGACTTCAAGGTCCCAGGATCGAATCCCGGCGTAATAATTAATGACAATTTGTTTATAATTTTATCATTTGTTTATAATTTTAAGCTTTGTTAACCAGAATATAGTGTGGTCTTAAATCGAGGATTATCTCAAACACTAATTTCCATTGGTATATAATGAATTTTGACAATATTTGTGCAATTTATCGCAACACATTGCAGCGTGGGTGTTGTGTGCAAGGCCTTAGTAAGCTGCATTGCAAATCGTCCTAGAGGCGATGGGGCGGTGCCGGCGTTTTTTGGCGAACATCGGCGACGATGGCGACGGTGGCGGCGGCGGAGGCAGCGACGCCGTCCGAGCGCATTTAGTTTCTCGCAGCGATCTGTGAAAAGCGGCGTTCGAACGCAAACACGCTCGTTTTCTCAACGAAATACAGGTAATGCAAATACCAGCCAGCATTATCTTCGTGTGTTGTTGTTATTCTTGCTTATATTTTCGGCAGTAGTTGCGTAGTTAGCTGCGCGAGTGTGGTTAGTTGAGCTAACAATAAGTTGCGCTTGAGCCTTTGGGATGAACGATTAACGTTGATTGTCCTTGCAAAATTCGCTCGCGTCGAAATGCGAAAAGCAAATGCGGTGTTTCGCGCAAAAAGCGTCGTATATTTCTGGCCGTGCTTTGTTAGTTTCTTTATATTTGTGGATGCTAACTTAAAATTTCTGAAAATGTTGAGCTACCTGCGAGCGAAGGAAATGTTAGAAAAAGATAGACAGATATATTTTAACGGATATCGACCATTGACAGGAATACAAAGCGGTTCAATGAAAGCCAAAGTAATTTTGGGTTATTTTTGAATTTTTGTTGGAGTTCGATATGCCGCATGTTGATGAGGAGTATTTGGGTTTTGGTGTATAGCAGGATGTTCGGAGGGTTATGAAGGAGGTTATTAAGATGTCGGAGTTTGGTTATAGTTCGCAGTGTTGTTGTTTCTGCTACTTTAATTATGCGTTTTGTTCTGTTGGTAGTATTAGCTAACAATATCAGTGGATAGTCTAGGACAGGTCTCCAGATATATTTGTAGATACGAGTGGCCGAGACACACATTTTTCTTTCATGCGTGTTTCAATTACGACCACTGCATGAAAATAGTCATCTTACAAACCGTGTGACAAACCAACACCACACCGGCGGCGATGATTTACGACCGAAACCAACAACAATCTCTTGTGAGCGTCGAAGGTGTGTGCCAAAAATATTTGAAAACGACGTCAGTTTGTTAAAAATAACAAGCGAACACGTTTGTATTTAATTATACATACTAGACATGTCAGACGATGATGAAATATCGATATTTGTCGAAATCGATTTTTCCAATTTTTCGATATATTGATATCGACATATCGTCTCGAAAATATCGATATCATTAATATCGATCAAATAGAAAATCACAAGAACGCCATCTGTATATGGGTTTCACCAAATATATTAATTACAATGATAAATAAAAGTAGATCAATGTAGCATCGATATTTATGTAAATCTTAACATTCCAACAAATATCGATGGATTAAGATTATTATATAAAACTTAAAATATGGAAAAATTTGCCAAATTTGAACTTCTCGGAATACCTGTCAGATGGCGCTTACGTCAATGACATGTCAAAACGATATCAAAAATTTCGATACCGATATATCGATATTATTGAAAATGAAATTATCGATAAATATCCTATCCTAAACATATTAAACCTAACTGAACCTAACTTAACCATATTAAACCTATCAAATTCTGTATATCATTCTGTAGAGGATTGAAAGACGAATTCATTGATGTCAAGCAATTAAAGCTAACTAAATTCAAACTATTGAAAATAGTAATTGAAAAGTTAAATATTTCCATATAAATTACATTGAACGATATAAAAATGTTAATAACTTTGTTAGCTAATGTATTCAGCGTCCGATTTTTTCACAAGATGATTGCAAATTTCAAGACGAATCTAAATATGTATTGTTATTCAAGTTAGCTTATGGAAAACTATTTTTTATTCAATTTTTAAATATTTAAATATCGGAATTTTGAGGCCGATATATCTATATTTATCAATATCGATATTTTTTGACATGCCTAATACATACTAATCCCACTAGTATATTCGTATAGTTTCATATTAATATTTACAATTGGTTCATTTGGAATGCATACGATGTCCGATGTGATACGTACCGTATGCAGAAGGTGTAGGTGAATTTTAGCAAATTGGTAAAAATAACTCGTTTGATGATGTAGATCGTCGCAGATCTCCGATGCGATAGTGTGTAGTGTGGTAAAGATGTGAAATACACGCGTTTGTGATCAGATATGTCGGAAAATTCGTAAAAATAAAATACGCACTCACGAAAATAACCTGAAATTATACACGGCCGTGTGGAACGAGGCACGCCTACGCCTTTGTACGAGCCTGTTTGTAGCGATTTTGAAGTACGACTACTTAGATTTTTCTCTGCCAGACTTTTATTTAAATTGTCATAAATTTACTTGTCTTAAACCAGGGTTTTGTACAAACTTAATCTAACCTAACATCGTCATAAACTCACAATCAGCTGAACGACAACCTAACCTCAACCTAATGAACCTCAACTCAACCCAATCAACCTAACCTCAACGAAATTTAACCTACCTGCAACCTAACTTGACATAACCTAAAGTAGCCTAACCCAACCTATCTTATCCTATCCTAACCTAATGTAACCTAACCTAGCCTCAGTCTAACTTAGCTTAATTTAATCTAACCATATTAAACCTATCCGGACCGAACCTAAACATATTACACTTACCCGGACCTAACCTAACCTATCCTAACCTAATTTAACCTAACCTAACCTCAGTCTAACACAGCTTAATCTAACCTAACCATATTAAACCTAACCGGACCTAACCTAACCATATTAAACCTACCCGAACCTAACCTAACCACACCTATCCTAACCTAATGTAACCTAACCTAGCCTTAGTCTAACTTAACCTAATCTAATCTAATTTAACCTTACTTAACCTAACCTCAACCTAATCTGACCAAACCTAAAGTAGCCTAACCCAACCTATCTTATCCCATCCTAATCTAATGTAACCTAACCTAGCCTCAGTCAAACCTAATCTAATCTAACTTACTCTAATCTAATCTAACTTAACCTAATCTGATCTAACTTAACCTAATCTAATCTAACTTAACCTAATCTAATCTACTCTATCTCTCTCTCTCTCTTATATACTCTCTCTCTTTCTCTCACCAAACATTCTTAACCCAATTAACAAGTGATTGTTAAAATAACTTCCCTGAAGAATATCCAGGAAGGCAAATATTCAGCAGATTATGAAATTTCCTGCGACTTGTACAGAAACCAGATTTGTACAAGTGTGTTTGTATCTGGCGCACACTTCGCACAAATTTCGCCTACAGATAAATATTATGTCCATAAATATTTCGGCTGAAAGTGTAGCAAATGACAGATTTATTGGATTATCCAAGTTCCTAGCTAGTGAACTCGAATTTCAAGTGGCATCTACTCGTACCACACTGAAATTCTCGCGCATTTCCTCAAATTGTCGACTTTTGAGACAAAATTACCGCAAAAAACACTTCATAGAATGATAATTATCGTTATGATTAACTTCTATGGACAATGTGTTTAGACTTGATCTATTTTTGTACAGGAGTAATTCCCTCATTTTTATGAAAGTGAGAACGAGACTCAAATTTGTAACACATGCCAGATGGTTTACACTGGTAATTTCGTTGAAATAAACATATTATATTTGTTTACATTTAATTTGTGTCTGCTTGGACGGATATTTAATGAGGGCAAACTATTATTTAAGTTAAGAGATCTGTAGAAATTGCTATATAAAATACATGGCACGATAAAAAATTTTCACAGGATGATTGTAAATTTCAACACGAATCTAAATATGTATTATTATTCAAGCTAGCTGATGGAAAACTATTTTTTATTCAATATTTTAATATTTAAATGGAAATTATTGCAGTAAGGTAGTCACAATTTGGAATTAATATCATTCTGTAGAGGACTGAAAGACGAATTCATTGATGTCAAGCAATTAAAGCTAACTAATGCCAAACTATTGAAAATAGCAATTGAAAAGTTAAATATTTCCATATAAATTACATTGCACGATATAAAAATGTTAATAACTTTTTTTAGCTGATGTATTCAGCATCTGATTTTTTCACAGGATGATTGAAAATTTCAAGACGAATCTAAATTTGTATGGTTATTGAAGCTAGCTTATGGAAAACTATTTTTTATTTAATTTTAAAATATTTAAATGGGATTTATAATAAACTATCAGGGTGAACACTCCTAAATTTAACCTTAAACAATGGATATTTCCTTAGCCTTGTAAACATCTCTTTTTTGACACTTAAAATAACGCTAAATCAATCTTCAAAATCTTGTCAATTTCAAACCTTTCTCAATAACTCAATCGTCTAAAGATGATGAAACACAAAACGCATTGATCTGTCATTTTTAAATCTAGAATAACATAAACATTACACAAGCTGCGAAATTCGCACACCAATGCCAAGCAAATGAAAAACAAATTCATACAATTTAAAGGTAGCATATGAAGCCAAACATAAAACGCCTAAATTATTACGCTCTCGATGCCGGTGGTTTATATACCTTTTGGCAACCGATAAAAACGAGTGTCTCCTCGCAACGAAAACAAAATAATGAGCAACGTGTGAATCATAAGAGTATTGTATAATCTTCATTTGCAATTGAATGCTATTCTGATGACTAATCGTAATCCTATTTTTATTGTCCTGTATCAGAAATATGAAGCTCTAGAATGGGATTTCTCAGTCGGTACATACGTAAATATCATAATCGTTTCAGTGTTCGTTCGCCAGGCTGGATTTCACGGTCCTCCTGACATTTTAAATAGAAACGTGATTCACCTCATACATATAGAAGTCTTATGCTTGATCGAGACGTGTTATTAATGCGTGGCGCAAGAATTGTGCGTGTGCAGTTCTTTGATGACAGATTGATTATTTTAAGGATATATTATTAGGATATTTCGAAGGATTAGATTTTCAGCAAGGCAGTTTTTTTCTTACGTATATCTCATTTGCCTGTTCACCGCTCTGAACACTTTGTGCATATGGGTTTTTTTCTTTCCGGGGACCGTTGCAAGCGAATCGCCCAACCTTCGTTCACGTTTTTACCGTGAAGTCACGAGTCAACGTACACACTTCAGACACATACCTACAATCCTTTATGACATGAACGTTAGACAAAAATGAAATTTAATATTTAAACAATTATATGTTACAGCAACGATTATAAATTCAACGAACTCGCCCCGGCAGTAAAAAAGAAAGAACATAAAAATGGCAGGACAACCACGATTCGTTAATAAGCAATTCAACAGCCCGATCGGTCTCTACTCAGACTCGAATGTCAGAGAAATTTTGGATAACCAAAGTCAGATGCTTGCAAATGGTGCCATTGGGTATGTTTTTTCATTCTTGACTTGCTTAAGACGTTCTATTACAACCCTCTTGCGGTGTGGTTCGTATGATGTTTAGAATCGATTTCCACAACCCAATGTCAGCGAAACCAGCCAACTTGCAGAACTCGGCCGTTCTGCGTATGCTCGAGGAGGAGGAATCTAGGCAACGCAATGGACAGTCCAAAGGTAAGCGTTATCTGAATGGCCAAAATTTATCTGATAATGCAATACCGTTTAGGTTAATAGAGTTAGAGTAAGTAGATGTAGCGAAATTTGGGGAAACAAGGGCAAAATTGTGTTGGGCCGGCTGCAAGTCGATACATTTTGCGTTTGTTCTTTGTATGTTTGGCTGTCTGAAGGGTTCAGAAGCGATGGCAGTAAGCCTCTGAGTCGCGCATGGCCGCCGCCGGGAGTAAATAATCGACAGCGACGTTTTCAGGACGTGATAATCTCAGGTAGCGAAAGCGTTCTGGCAAGTGACTATCGTGACACTAGCGTGAACGTGAATTGTTGATTTCTGTGACTGTTTTTTGTTTCATGTTTGTTCTTCCATCATGCACTCAATAAAACGACATATTTTAAGGAATATACTAGGTTTTAAACATTTAGAAGCTATCAATATAGCCTATAAATATCGGTACAATCCTTTGTAGTCATCCTAAGCGTATTTATGACTTTGAATAGGAAGAATATCAACTGTCTTTGTATACAGGATTGCCTATGTCTAATCAACTGATAGAGTTTACACTTATATTTCTTATATTGAAGTGATTTAAAATACTTTTATTCGATTGAAACTTGAAATGGAATGTTTGAGACAGGATTGTTGATGCTGTGATTTCGAATTAATTTATTTATTGAATCTATTTGGTATGTTTATCAGTCATAGAACGAAATTTCAATAGTTTGTGTTTGTTTATTGGGTTGCCTATTACCTAGTAGCTAACCTCTTTAAAAGGACCGGGTCCGTCCGGTACCACGTAGCGGCAAAATGCGGAACTAAAACGTGAAATTCAAACTTTGACAAAGTCCTCCTTTTAAACTGCCAAAAATTACTTTCAAGACTTTTCTTTGTGGATATACCCCACATACACATTTAGAGATTTATAACCTCGTAAATTTCAGTCTTGTAATCTAGAAAATTATCTGATAAATTATAAAATATGAGCAATTATATCACTATGTCAAAATGAAACATATTATAATCTAATAATAGGAACATTCATAATAACACTATAACATTATAGCAATATGTATAAATGATATATGTTTAGCGTTTATTTCAAGCACGTATCACAAACAAAATGAAATTTTGACTGACGTTCCGTCATGTTTGCCCATAAAACCCTAACCTCAATCGAAAAAACGCACACCCGGTGAAACTAATCTACCGCTAAATAGAGCATCGTAAATTACGCGCTTGCATCGCATTCCGACAGCCGATGATGGTGGGGGGCACGGCCTTAAAATGTAAATTTCGTCTTGGATTACCTTTGCACGCGCAGATTCTGCGCTGCCAAAAATCGGCGAATATTACGCGATGACGGCGCGAACAAACGCGACATTCATGTGGTCCCCCCACATTTCTACACATACACATAAACACAGGCAAGTGACACCAAAAATACACGACACACAATGTTCAGATGTGTGCGTCCCCGGATCCGTCACTCTGCGCATGCGTACACGCGTCTACTTCGCCCAGCTTGCGACCGTCCTGCGGGAGCGCGCGCTGAAGTCGCAAGGTGCGAGCGAACGCGAGAGCAGGTGCCATTTTCCCGACGTCGCCATTTTTCTCTCCCCGGTTTTCGGGAGAGCCCCACATTTCTTGCACGACAATTAAAACCTAGCCATTCACACACACGTTGTTCACGTTGTTTTCTCGTTCTGGGTAAATAACTCTTTCGTACCTGTTGACTTGTTGATTGTAACTGTTTGCAATTGCACTTAATTCACCTCTGAGTGTATGTTACATTTGACTTGACTTTTTGTGGTGTGGAATTTTTTTGGTGGCGTTTTTTCCCGTATTTTTATCGCTGGACTGACTGGGATTAATGAATGTCGTCTACTTGGCAGTGCACAGTGGCACAGAAACCTGTGTGCAGCCTGTGTGAAAAATTGGATATTACCCACGTACGACCAAGATATTTTATGTGCCCCGAATAATGTGCATCCTTTTTTGATGGGCGCGATATTTTTGCTGCATTTGCGAGAGCAGCTGTAAATGGTGCGTTCGGCGAGATTGAATGAATTATTTATATTTTCGCAGGTGTAAAACGTGTCGCCTGGCCACCACCGAAGGACGGTGAAGACGAAACAACCGAACACGAGGCTGTAGAATCGCAGGTAATTTTGTTAAAGAAATCGTGTGGTTATTTTTAATTTCTAGGTGTTTATCCTTGAACTAGTATTCGTAAAATTCGAAATTAAATTGGTATTCAGAGAGAGTCTTCTTGACCAAACGGAGAGTCAGGGTGTTACCATGCCGATTGAATGAATCATTTTTAATGCATTATGCTTTATAAGGATAATGCCTCAATAGTGCATTATCTCGGTGCAACAGGCTGTTCGCGTCAAGGTCACGGCGCTGCTAGGGACATTTTGCCCCGTGATACGTAGGGTTGACAGCGCTTATTACCGGGAGCAGGTAATATCCCCGAAAGTAACTTAAGTCATAAATCCCATAATCACACGTCGTAAACAAACATTTCGGAGTTTGAAGAGTGCAATAAAGGGGACTGAATGTTTCCAGAAACTGACCACGGTATTAAATGAGAGAAACTGACCGTTGCTCTCACTTTCACAACCAGCCGGCATTGAACAGTTCGTCCCTTCGTCCTTCATCCACTCTGACCCTCCCCTTGTGAGAATTAAGAAATGATCAGTCAATTGTCTCTGAAAACTATATCTATGAACTTCTTCGCTTCGCTTTCTCCGGTGAATGGAGAGGGTCGTTATAATATATTTAGGGCTGGGGAAAAGTTTGGAAACCACTGGCTTACCAATCAATAAATTTGTATTGCGAACCTATGCTTAGCTAACATAACTTAACCAAATCTGTAAAGGGCTCTTTACAGATACTCTGAGAAAGAGCCTGTGGAAGCGTGTTGTTCAGGGGTAGAAATCACGAACGTACTGTGGTTGGAAGTTATGAAACATGTGCTTTACTTCGCGAGGTATTTCACACCTGCTGGGTGTGCAGGAAGGGATGAGTAAACTCGTGTGTGGTTGAGAGCAAAGTGAACTGTTGTGTGAAGAGAGAAATGTGGAAAGGCAAGAAAGTAGTAGTAGTAATACTAAAGGCAAGAGATAGAAATAGCCTGGTAGAAATACTCTCTAGGTTGAAATATGCAAAACATTGCGTTTGTGACATATAAATTCGAAGCCTAAAAGCCACCCGAGTTGCACCGCAGGTGGCAGTTACCGTCGCCACCGCCGCACAGACGGCGAAGCGCAATCTGCTGTTGCTGCTGCAGTCGCGGTGCCATCCACCACCGTCGTCGTGATCACGCACGAACACATCGCAGATGGCGTTGCAGAGCAACCTAAACATGCCTTTGAGGCCGCCAAAAAGGAGTCTGATTAAGAGACGTCGCCGCCCTCTGTTCGGCGGGCGGGCGTTGAGAGCGTATAGGGACGACGGATTTTCGTGGCAACATATTTGAGAGACTAAAATTTAAAGACAAAAGCCTAGACTCATTGTCAGAGTATCTGTAAAGAGTCCTTGCAAACCCTTTAATTATCGATATGCCTATACCAATATTTCCTTGGGGCTTAAAAACTTTGAAAGACAAGCTTATAGACAATAAAAGTTTGAATTCCTTCTGAGTTAGGGACTATATAATATTTTTTGTTTTTTTTTTTAATATTATTATTATTATTTTTATTTGTTTTATGTTTATCTTTGTTTATATCTATTCTGTCCGTTTATTTTTCTATGTGATGTGTACGTCTGGCTGCATACATGTGCTTTGACCCCAGGGTGGACCACAGTATTCAACCCACGCGCCTAACAGCTTCTCGCCAATTAACCGCCCTCTATCGAGCGGTAGCTCCGCGTCGCCTGTCAGCCAGCGACCCATCACGCCCGGCTGCAGTCCGCAACCGCAACCAAGCGTAGTACCCGCCTGGCAGCAACCGCAACATCAGCTACTCTTGAAACAAGTGCCCCAGCCGCAGCAGCAGCAACCACCTGCTGCTCTCTTTGCGCACGGCAATATTCGCCCGCAATCACCACAACCGTTTACTCAATTGCAGCACCAACAGCCGCACCAGCAGTGGGCGCCTGTGCAATCGCCCACGTCTGTGACTTGTTTCAAGGTTAGTAGTTGATTAGTTAGGTTATGTCTATAAACTTGCCAACGTCTAAGTCTTGGCAAATATGTCTATACAGCCACAGCAGCCGCAGCAGAGTCAGGGACAAGTACCTCAATATCAAGCACAACCTCTTCAACAACAACAACAGCAGCAGCAACAACAACAACAACTTGTATATCAACCTCAACCTGTGAAGGCTTTTGAACCACCCCCAACTACTATTACTCTGCGGCCGGTGGTCCCAATCAGTCAGGCACCAGCCCCCATTGTTACTTCTCAACCAGCCACGGCGACCTTAAAGGGTAATTATATCTTTATTTAATCTAATCCAATCCAATTCAATCGAATCCAATCTAATATAATCTAATCTAATCTACTACCCCAACCTAACATAGCCTAACTCAACTCAACCCAACTTAACCCAACTTCGATAACAAAGAAACTTAATCTAACATAACCCGTATAGCAATACGAACTTAACCTTACATTTCTGCTTTCCAGGAGGCAAGAACCTTCGCGGCGACCTAAAATGGCCGCCCGAAAACGTGCGTGTGCGCATGAATGCCGAACAGCAGCTCGCCGAGGATCTCGCCCAGGGACCCGCTGTCCGGCCGCGCAAAGTCGCCAAGGATTACTCCGGCTTCTTTGCGCAGCACGCGCTCAACAGCAGCTACCCCGGCTATAAAATCCCCCCGGGCACGCAATACTACGAACACCATCCCGTAATGTAGTCTGCAATGCATCTAACCTCTCACCTTGCCCCTAACCTATCACCACGACACCTAACCTATCACCATGACACCTAACCCCTCTCAAAAGTTACCTGATTTTGTGAAATGCCTCCAAAACATTAAACTGACAAACAACCCAAGCACACATGCCACCCAAAACGCACCCAATGGATATACATATTCTACCAGATATGATACAGAGTACACATTGTTTTTGTTTTAGATTTTAAGAGATGCTTGATATATGAATATCTTTATTTTTGTGATATCGATCGAAGTGCCGATCGAGATTTTTAATGTGTATGATTATTGCAATTGACTTGAGATAATTGCAAACTGCTTTCTTGGCTTACTTTTGGACTGAACTAACAACGTCCGTGGAGATTTCGGATGGTGGCTAATTGGCGTGATTTCTTTTACTATTTGACGCGTGCAATTCGTCGCCCATTGTTCCACGGAAGCATATTTAGTTCACGTGCAATAATAATATAACGCAAACTTAGTGATAATTTTATGTAATACGTATTTTAATGCGAATGCGAGATGAAGAAACATTGACGAGACAGATATATATCTAAAGCCGCTTTTTTCCCGAGTACTTCGACTTGTTTACGAATATTTATAGCTTTGATAGCTTATGTGTATTGTATTTTACGTAATTTATGTGAATTTATATCTATTTTACTTGCCTGTATCTTGAAATAATGCTGGAATAAAGATGCAGAAACACGTTGCACTGTTTTGTTTTATTTTATCACAAGCACAGATTTTAATCAATTTCTATTCACTTGTTTCTATTTGAAAGAAATCCCGTAGATTACTGGAAAATTCACAACTGTCAATATTGACGACCCTGCGCCCCACTTTACCACTTTAACGGCAAATTGAGGAACTAATATTTGAAATTCAAACTTTGTTTTAAAATATTTTCTAATTTACATATGATAAAATGCCCAATCTTATGCGGATCGATTCTATATATACGCCTAAAGATTGGATAATAGAGAAATATAACATTCAAAGAGCATTCTCTAAGAAATGATGAGTTTTTGGTTTTTATTTATTTATTTATTTGGTTATGATTTCTCAAAGTATATGCTTTAAAACTGAATATTCATATAATTTTTTTGTTCTTGCTTCAATTTATTCTATAAAAATTATATAAATTTTATAGGGTATAAATAATGAAATTTAAGCAATATTTTTGAACTAAAATGTAATGTATGCAACCAAATGTCCACTTAATGTCCACCTAACCTCACTTATTTGTTTGTGTCGTCGGTCAGTCGGTTCGGTGTTTACATCGTTTATGTAATTTTTATTGTTTACAACCCGATATTTACTCGACAAACATATAGCAAACAAATTCACCCCACTGAGAAAAACCAAACAAGAGCATGTTGTATCAATACAACACGCGTGAAAACCACCAGTAAAAAGAAAACGATGCAACTATGTAAGTCGAGAAGAACGACCAAGACCACGTCGTGTTTAACTGTAGAGTGATTATGAGTGATACTGACGACACCGATGATCTACTGCTGATCCCACCCGACGAACACACGCTAAATCCAGACACGGAGGTGCTAGAATCACTCGCACATGGTGCATACTTCCGCGTTGTTGACTCACTCATCGGTCAAGTGAACCAGTTAAACCTTCGAGTACATTCCATCGAAACCGACGCCGAAACCTCAATGAACACCGAAATGGAGTCCACAAATCGCTACAAAAGCTCGGATGATATCATGATCGACGGGTATTACAACCACAGTACGTTTAGCACGCCGCAAAAGCCTCGAATGCGTTACAGAACACATTCTCAAAGCCCACAGAAACCAAGAGGTTCTTTTACAGCTACCAGAGCGAAAGTTTCGCCAAGGAAAGACCAACAACAGTTGGATACATACCGGGTGAATAATGGTCTTTCACACAAGAAGGAAGGAGCGGATATAATCGAAGTTAATGGTAGGATAATCAACTTGGCTGAAATTGAGAATATGCTTGAGGAAATCGAAGGGCAGAAGAGGCAGAATGATTTACGACTGAAAGAACAAGAGGCTACACTGCATAAAAGTAAAGCATGGCGAGTTGGGGATAATACGAACAGTTTTCCGCCTTCGTTGATGGATAGTGCACAGAGTTTTCTCAACGAGAAGGCTTCGGAAGTTTGTAATGACTTTCCGAAGATCACTGTCGCTACGTTGAGCGTGAGTAAGGCTGGCCCTTGTGAGAGTAGTAAGTCATCAAGTACCAGCTGTACCACTGCTTGTACACAAATTACAACTAGACACACGTCGAATAAGTCATTGAATGATCCCACATTTGACTTATCTGGTGATATGTGTGATTTGGATTCGGGGAAATCACGACGTTTGTTGAGTTTGAATGGTTTGTGGGGTGATAGTGATCATGTGGGTAGTATTAATGGAAGATTGGAGGAGGAGAAACTTCGAAGACAGGTAAGGTTTTTAAATTTCATTTAAAAGGATAATGTCTCAATTGTCCGACACCGAATTGAATGAATATTTTTGCATGTATAGTACATAGAAATAATTTGTGTAAACGAGATTTTTCGACGTTTTGAGCCGTTCCCCCCAACAGCATCTCTCTTTACTGAATTTCCTTCTGTTAGCTACTCTCAGGCTTATATTAACAACTGCATCTGGAAGTCTTTAAGTTTATCCTGCAGGAATTCAATTTATTGTTGATAGAAATCATGAAATTTCCATTCAAATCAAAGCAACTTATGAATAACAGCTTTGAACTCTTTAATTTGTGTCACTAGTTCCCCTGATTGTCTTGTACTTTTCAGTCAAAGGTTCTTCTATAGAAATTCTATTCGTTAGAAATTATTGATAAGTTTTGACAAACAATATATTAACATTTAAGAAATTAAAAGAAAAAAATCTATACGAATCGACAATTAAACTTCAATACTTCAATGGAAAATATATTTTACTTCATGAAATTTTAGCACTGCGAAGATATAATACAAGAACTACAAACGAAATCTCTGGAACTCCAAGAACGCCTCGCAGTTGCCGTTGAAGTGGACCGAGCGAAAGATAACGCTCTGCAGAAGTTTCACGACACTTGGGAACGTATGACATCGCGCCTAAAGGCCGTCGTCGAGGAGAACTGCAAACTGGAAGGAACTGTTCACGATCTTCAAATACAGCATGAAACAACGATGCAAGAATGTTCTCAGGTTTGTTTCATATCTTAAAAAAGTAATTTTAATGTTAAAAAAATCGTATATTTTCATGTCTACGGACCTCTGAGGGTCTTTCTGACTTAATGTAATTTTATTTGATTGTATCTTGTAGAAAATGCAACAATATAAACAAGAAGCGTCACACGCTCTGAATCTAGCCCAAGGTAGTCAAGAGAAACTTACTACATATATGGATACAAATACGGAGTTGCAGATGAAGTTGGAGAGTCTAGAACATAAGATTTTGGAAATTGAGCAAAGTCACGAGACGGAAAAGACGAAATGCCAACGATTGAATGATATTATTGTACAAAAAGAGCTTGATTTAACTGAGGTATGACACATATTTCTTAGTTTTTATGAACTTACTGACTTTCCATGAGTATAGTAATTTTTATTTTAGAGTAAAAGCATTCTAAGTAATTCACGACAAGAGGTAGAAACAAGTAAGAAGGCTATTGAGCTGTGTCAAGTCGAATTTACCAACTTGAAAGAACAATGTTTAAGTTTGGAAGAATCATTGACTGAAAAGCACAAGACAATCAAGGAGCTAGAGGCAAAACTTAAAGAGTTTGACGCTGATAATAGTAACTTAAAGCTGTTATACGTAAGTTGTTTTGATGACATGAATTTCTCGTTATTAGTTTGTATCAATCCTTAGGCAGATTCAAAAAATGAACTAGATTCGTATAAACAGAAAATGGATAAAACGAAAAGCGAATTGCGTGATTTCTATCAACAACAAGTCGAACTCCTCGTCCAGGATAAACTTAAAGAATTCCAGTTGCAGTTGGATAAGGCTGAGACGAGTCTGCAGGAGGAAATTCACAAAAGGGAGCTGTCATTAGCGAAAACGGCCGCAACACATATTCAGCAAATTACCGAAAAGTAAGTTAATTAGTTAAGAATGTCCAAAGTGAATAATTGGTTGTTTTGCTTATGAATTGTTTTGTTTAGGCACAATTTAGAGATTAAATTACTCGAGGAAAAGCAGAAGGAAGAGATGAAATTCTATCAAATGCAGTTGCAACAAGCTCAACAACAAATTAATGCACAACAGAGCAAAATGAAGCATTACAGTGAGCGTCGGGCGGTTTTAGCCCAGCAGTTGCATAAAGTTATGGAGGTACAATGGATGGAGGCGTTAAAAATTATCAACAATACGAAGAGTCCTTATAATGGTACACCGATGGATACAACTTTGGATCAGTTGCGTTCGTTAAAATTGCAGAGTCAGAATAATTTAGAGGAGGTGCTGTCTGATCCGGAGCAGATAATTGATATGAACGACAGGAACAATTATTTGCTGACAGAGACGCCGGTGAGTTCGAAGAATTCGGGGCCGAAAGTGGCAAAAGATGGACGGGATAATTCGAGTGAATTGCAGAAATATGTTAATATGGTAAGTGCTTTTTTTGACATATCGATCTTTCAATTTTCGATACGCAATATCATTAAATATCGAATATTAAAAGAATTTTCGATAATTATCGATGTTTTAATTTCCGATAATTGTCGATATTTTCATTTTCAATCATTGATATTGTTTGATAATCGACGATATTTTCATTTAAACATACCTCAATTTTCGATACTTATCAATAATTTAATCGTATATACGTACACTTTTTTCTTTTGCAGTTGTTAAGCAAACAATCTCAACAAACACAAAATGAACCAATGAAGGATTCAACACAAAATACCGACTTAAAAAGTGAGGTAACTTCTAATTTTATACAGATTATTAACAATTAGGTAGCATTTCAATTTGAATTCCATGTTTTATCATGTACTAAACAAGTTGTCCGTTCAATATCTACGATTAACTTATCAACTTTATTGTTTTTATTTAGGCAGTCGAAGATAAAACGAAGTACGGCGATCGACGGTACATGAAGCCTCCTTGGAAATGAATCCGCACTGTGCAATTGCCAAATGTGTGCGATTAATTTGTCAATTTTTCTACATAACTTTATATAAAATGTAACATTCCCATACAGAAACGAAAGAGGATCATATATAGTATAGAATATACAATATTTTTGATACTTTGAGTGAATTAAAGGAAATAGTGAAAAAAATGAATAACGCAAAAAAATATAGAATGATTAGAATGATAAAACGTTGTAACTTCTAGTTTCTGAATGAGAATTTTCTAAACGTTTAGAGTGATGTTAGGTAGTTGTTGAACGTCTCCCACATTGGAAGGAAGATGTGATTCACTGCGAAGAGGATTAGGAGGATCCCGCAAGTGTATTTCAAGATGTTATGGATGTATCCCATTCTGTAAGTATAAAATTCTTTACAATTATTTGCATTTCTCGATAATTATCGATATGTTAATTTTCGATACTTGTCAATATTTTAAATGTAATGTTTAAATTTTAAATGGCTATCAACCCTGAGTTTTTTCCGCCTTATTTTTACAAATTATTTGTGTATGTTTACAATTTGTGTTTGTTGTGATGTTTTCAACACACAAGTTTTTGTTTCAGTGATGAATGTTGTAATGTGTGTTGTGTGTGGTGGGTGAATTACTCATTATAATTCACCCGGTGGGCCAATATTTCAATTTTCTATAGTTCTTGGTATTCTAATTTTCCATTCCAAACTCCGATATATTAATCTTGAATATTTAGGGTATCGATAATTCGCGATTTATACCACATGTTTCAATACTTTCGCCATCTGTTTTTGCGAAGAGTGAAATAAAATAAACGATAACTTGACAGTTTCGGAATGGTTGGGTTCGAAACCAAAAATATACTTTCGGAATTTCTGAATCTAATTTGAATTGTAAAAATCTGTCACAAATTGTAAAAATGCATTTTATCTTGAAAAAGAGCACATATTATCGAAATATTGTTTTAAATGATGCATTTTTAAAAATTTGGGCATGTTTAAAAAATTAAAATAAGCAAATCACTGTTTTCATAATCACCTTTTCATAATACGATGATTCTGTGCACTTTTACTAATATCCTCTTTCAAAATCAGCATCATGCCAACTTTCGAAGCAGTTAGGAAAAACTCTGTCAAATCAATCGTTCGCATATCAACATAAAAGTCGTCGATATCCGATTCGTTTAAGTAGTAATCGATTTCTAAGAGTTTATCATTTTTAAAGATCCATTTATTATGCATGAAGTATTCAAGACATCCGAGAGATAGATAAATTTTGCGTTGGATTTTTAATAGTCTATAAAAAAAATGAGTTTATGTTGAAATTAATGTTTAGAGTAGAGAAATATTGAGATTCAATTACCTTGGCTCCTTTTTAAAACATTTCAAAATAAAGTCGATTATGATAGCTGGTAGAAAGTGAAACAAATAGATTCTGATCATATGCATTAATTTGTTGTCAGTTGCACTAAAACTGGGATACCACACCGGTTGGACTGTGACTTGTTCTTGTACTTGATAGCCGATTTCCTGAAGTGTTGACGCGTGTACTGCAACTATGCCTTCACTCGAGCAATTGTATACTGCTGTTTTATCTTGACTGCAAAGATATTCAGTGATTTACAATTTAAAATTTTTAAAATTCAACAATTTATTGATTGCCAGATATCGATATTTATTGAAATCGATATTTCGTGAAAAATATCGATACTTATCGAAACGAAATTAACGAAACATTCCATTATTTTTAATATGTACACTCTACATACCGTAAAAATTGTTGTAACCATGTTGCTTTTAGAATAAAGTTAATGGCAACATCAACTGGATTGAAATCGAGGATTGATTCATGATTTACATAAATTGAGCGAAGAATTCCTAGAAATAATTGACTTTAACAGTCTAAAACAATTTTTTTTTAAATATAACCTTTTGCTGAAGCAGCTACTAAACCCACAGGTCCATTCATATTATCAATCCATCCGGCCATAGGATCTTTATAAGTGGAAACAACTAAACATTTTTTTAAAATTAATTAATAAATATAATTGATGGAGTACTGTCACTGCTTGATAAAATATGATTTTAATATTATTTTGCACAAACACAAAAAAATTTACATTTACAATTTACATTCGCGAATCCATTAGAAAAGAATCCAGACCAGGTACTAAATGACCAAATCGAACTCCTAGTGAACACCCCACTCACCCGCGCAATAGTATAAAAAGAATTGTAACTTCGGTGGACGATACAGTACCTGAAGATGCCGAAAGGTGAAATGCACATTGTACGTATTTAATAAAAACGTTCTCATAAAACATGTTTCAAACTCGTTTTTTGTGCTTATGCAAAATAAAATTAATAAATAATTCAGTAAGCATAACAGTAATTACCTATAGTTGGTCGAATAAGAATGGTCGGAACTGTATCCTCGCACATATCAGCAATCACATTCTCTGCCAATGCCTTAGAATAGGTATACGTATTCGGATAACCATCCATTAATTTGTGACTTAGAATCTTCATATGATATTGGTCTGTTTCTTCGGCGATTTTTACCATCATACGCCAATCGTTCCTAGGTGGATAGAGTTTCTCTTCGACGATTTGTTTGTCGTGCTGACAATATGCCGTTGATACATGTAGAAAAGCCTTGAAACACAACTTTTACACTGTTTTGTCGGTAATTTAATGAAGAATACTTTACCGATACATTCCGTAGTGATAAGACTAATTTGCAAACTTCTTTGGTGCCACGTGTATTCATAAGAATAGAATCTGCAAGTGGTTCATCGAATCTTACCGTTGCAGCAACATGATAAACAATCGAGACGTTTTCAATTAATTGTTTTCGGTCTTCTGAGGACATTCCTAAGTTTAATTCACGGACATCACCATTAATTGCTTTTATCTTTTTGAAAGCCTCTGAGTTTTCTTTGCGTAATTTATCGAATAACTGAAATAATCGCATTGTTTTAATATAACTTCAAACAAAATCATCTTCACATTTGCAACAGTTTAAAGAACGGCTGAAGAAATTTTACAAGTGGCTTTGAAAGTACCTATGAATAAAGTCAACTTCAACAATTCACAATTTCATTTATAAGTATGTAATCGAAAAACTGTCTGAAGAGTTTGTGGCAAATTCATTCTGAATCGATTAGTGATTAGTGATTGATTTGTATAAATAGGATGGTGGTAAATATAATTAAAAGAGCAATCTTTAGGACAAATAATGTTCAGTCATTTTTCTGGCAGTGAAATTGCTGTCTTATATATCTTATAAAATTCCTCTTAGGAAGTTAATCCAAAAACTGTTCTTAGAATTTCTGGCAAATCTCATCCAGAATATAACGTGTCTATACTATAATTTGTTGTGAAACATCTTTACACAATTTCGTTTATGAATTTTATCAAGTCATTTGCAGTTTTCTGAAAGCGACAATATGAGCGTAATTAGACTGACGTATCAGAACGCTTCTATGCAGGTAATCGAAAAAATAATTCTTGAGCTTTGGCCAAAATTTCATCCTGAATCTAGGTATAAGAGAAATACGAAATAAATGGAATCTTTGGAACATGAATCGAAAAATAACTAAATAACTATGGCAACAGTTTGTAGCAAATTTCTTTCGGATTTGATTGGCCCATGATTGGTTTGCATAGAAATATCATTTTTCTGACAATGAAAATATCAGAGGACAATTCTAAGAGTTTGTGGAAAATTTCATTCTAAATTCGATTTGTGCATGATCTATACTTCTAGGAATAAGGGAAATGTAAATAAATGTGGAATATTTAGGGTCATTCGCAACTATCGGCTTTCTTTCATAGAGTTTGTAGCAAATTTCATCCTAAATCGACTTTGCTTAACTATCCGAGCTGGATTAATTCTTAACGAGAATGATAATGTAGAATAACTTACAATGTTTGAAGTAATATGTTCAATTCTTTCGTCCAAACTTTGTCCATGTTTCTCCCTCAAAAGAATATAAACATCGCCGATTTCTGGACAAGTTCGCAGGAGTTTCTCGATGAGCACCTTGCCCATAAAACCAGAACCGCCAGTGATGAAAATGTTCTTGTGGGCAAAGTACGATGGTATTGTTGCAGAAGGGACCACGTCTTGAGCAAATTCAAGTACGTTCGAATGCATTGTTAAAATTGTGTGTACATGTAAGTACACAATGTGTGGTCATGTCTTTTATAATATCGGGTGAAAAAAAAACGTGAGTTTGCACACAATGAAATATTTTGTAAACCGAACGGAAGTGCTTCATAGACGATAAAAAAAGCATAATCGGACCATGTTTTTTTTTTATTATACAATGAATATGTGATGAGGCGTGATAATTAATATCGAATTGGGTTGTTAAAAAGAAGTGACATTGCATTTTTGGGAAGTTAATATGTATTATTTAAATTATGTCTGAAAATAGTATTATTTATATTCATATATGTATAAATTTTGCTTTTACCAAAAATAAGGTGAGACTAGGGGGGAGGGTGTTAAAATTTAAGAAAGTTTCGATAGTTTTGGTATCAAATACTGGAATTACTTGAAGTGTCCTTGTTCAGGTAGTCCTCGTTCAATTTTCTCCTTGCAATTCCCCCTTGCACTTGATTATTCCATATCTTTCTTGATCTTCCGCGCTTTTTGTTGTATTCTGGTCGGTATTTCCATATCATTTAGGGCAATCTTTCATCTTGCAAGCGTCGCATGTGCCCGTACCACCGAAGTTTTTCGATTAGAGTATTCTCTTCCTGCATTCTATCCCTAATCTCTTCGCTCCTTACACGGTGTTGAAGTGTCAGTTCACAGCATCTACGCGAGAATATCATTTCTGTGCTATGATTTGTATGTCATTGTTAGAACGAGTAAAGAGTTGAAAAGCCTGTGTTTAGCCTGTTTTTTTCTTTTTTGAACAGACCCTCTTACTCCATAGAGTTGCATTTAGTTGTGTTGTGACCACTTTGCCAATTTTAATCTTTGTCAGGGTGACATTGCCATCGCTTTAAATCGTGGTTACTAGGTATTTGTATTCTTTTACCGATTTTATCAGCAATCTCACAAATAATTCCGAAATTTAGATTCGTCCGAATAGGTATCTGTGAATTTCTAGGTCCTAGTGCGTATTAGAATAGTTTATTAATAGAAAATATATCTCATCCCAAAGAATATATTGCAAACAATACCAATGTAAATTTTCCAAACGTTTAGAGTGTCATTAGATAATGGGTGAGCGTCTCCCACAATGGAAGTAAGATGTAATTCATTGCGAACAGAATTAAGAGGATCCCGGAGCTGTATTGCAGGATGTTATGGATGTATCCCATTCTGCAAATATCAGTTATTTAGAATGATTTACATGATCGTGGAGAAACCAATATCGGTAATGGGCTTAGACAAGAGTGTCCGATGAGCCCTATGATTTTTAATATCTACACGAGTGAAATGGAGCAGGGACAGGGACTGGCACATATCAGCAATCACATTCTCTGCCAATGCCTTAGAATAGGTATACGTATTCGGATAACCATCCATTAATTTGTGACTTAGAATCTTCATATGATATTGGTCGGTTTTTTCGGCGATTTCTATCATCATACGCCAATCGTTCCTCGGTGGATAGAGTTTCTCTTCGATGATTTGCTTATCATGCTGACAATAGGCCGTTGATACATGTAGAAAAGCCTTGAAACACAACTTTTAGGATGTTTTGTTGGTAATTTGATGAAGTATACTTTACCGATACATTTCGTAGTGATAAGACTAAGTTGCAAACTTCTCTGGTGCCACGTGTATTTATGAGAATGGCATCTGCTAGGGGTTCATCGAATCTTACCGTTGCAGCAACATGATAAACAACTGAGACGTTTTCAATTAATTGTTTTCGGTCTTCTAAGGATATTCCTAAGTTTAATTCATGGACATCGCCATTAATTGCTTTTATCTTCTTGAAAGCTTCTGGGTTTTCTTTGCGTAGTTTATCGAATAACTGAAATAATATCATTGTTTTATTACAATTGTAACAGTCGCTAAGTAACGCATGGTAACGAACAAAGGGGCGGTGGAAGCTATCAACGTAACTGCAGTGCCAAATGCCCGACACTGCATCACCCGCTGTTGAGAATGACGAGGCAAGTTTGAGCCCTTTTTTATATTTGTCGCCAAATTATCAATATTTAGTCTGGCGTGAAAGAACTTTTGA
>WSZQ02112272.1:0-48856 GCA_019419845.2 Weissflogia rhopalogaster
ATATATTTGTTTAGTTTCCAATTGTCAATTTACACGCTTTTTCGACATCACAGAGTGCATTCTTTGGAACACATCAACTCCTTAAGAAATGTATGTAAAGGTTGCAGTAGAGTTATTTTGTGTTAGATTCACGCCGGTCACTATCAAAGATTTCGAATAAAAGCGCACCCAGCTGAATAGGGTCCTTGAGAGGGGCGATAAATTAACAGGTGGCTGACGCGCAATCCACCACCCGCTTTTCGACACCTACGAACTCCTCTACGAAAAGCGCTGTCTCTTCGCGATCAACAAAAGACGACGGGGTGATGTATGCGAACTGGGCCGCGCTATTTTTTTGGGGCCCATCGTCATGTGTTCGCACGAGCTGCCGTTTCTCACCGCTTGCGACGAAGCGCAAAAAGCTCGCGTTCGATTCCTTCAATCGAGTTTTTTGTTCGACAGCAGCGGCATTGACGCTGCTCTTTTTCGCTGCGTGCTCGCTGGCTTCTTCCACCGTCGCCTTTTTACTTTTTCTCTCTTTGCATCTTTTCGTGCCTTGTGTATGTATGTGGCTGCGTGTGCGTTTTTTTTCTTTCTTCTGTTTTGTTCGCCTTTTAGTTCGTGTGGTGACATGTTAAAAATTTAAAATCTTCCCACCCCGCGGCGATCCGCGGGGACTCCGATGCGGCGTCGCGCAGCGGTCGATATGACGATTGCTACTTCGTAGTATTTCATTTATTGACTCTCATAATTTTCGATGCGCCAGCTTATCGGGGCCCCAGCCTGTTGGAGATGGGGGCAGCACACTGCTTTAAAAATCGTTTTAGATAGCCATCTACAAGCGATGCGGTTTCGACAGACCATCATAAAAATTCCGACAGGACAACAGAAAATTCCACCCCAGCGATGCGTCAATATTCGACTACAAGAAGGAACCCAATCAGCTGGTCATATATGATAGGTTTTGACAGTGTATGTTGAGACGAAAGTATTTTAAATATCTGACCCTCCTATAAATTGATTTATCCTAACAAAATCTTGTTTGTGATTGAAGATACAAAAGTTATCTGAATATTTATTGCTGAAAATGTTCAATTTTTAAAAGCGTTTAAGAAAATTTATATTCCTTTGTTTCTTAACTCCATTATATGGTATTGTTACAGAAAATTTATTACAGCAAATTTTACTATAAGATGAAATAAATATAATTGTTGCAAACAAAAATTGTTCGATGAGCGTAAAGAAATTTTACTAAGTAACTTGGCTGCATTGCGTCTTAATATCATCCTTAAGTTGTTGATTAGTTTCGGCGCGGACAATGCGTCGTAAAGTGTGTGCGATTAGTGCGTTGATGGTGTTTCGGTCGCAATCCAGTCTTTCGCAATTACTAGTAATAATGAGTATAATTAAGAAGCGCATGCGCGACGCACTTAACGTGTGCCAATAGGATTCGTGCCGCTGAAGGATTTGAGGCAGGTTGCGATAGATGGCGCGCGAACGCGGCGCGGCGCGCACGTAAAACAAATCGCCCGAAGACGCAACAAAAGAGAAACGCGCCGCGTGCGAGCGCGAAGAGGAGAAACGGACAGGTTTTCGGGGCCGCGGACTGAAAGCCGGTGCGCACGGGGCCCCGCTGCTCGGATGGTCTGGTCTGGTCAGTGTCGATCAGTCTGCCTCAGCTCCAGACGCTCGTCTTGAGTGCAGCGCGCGCAGCTCGCACTCAGGGTCTCGCGTAAACAAAAACAAAACATTTGTTTGCTCTCTCTGTCTCTCAGTCTCTGTTCCTCTGTATCGCCGTCTCGCTCGACCTGTTGCCGCTGCCGCCGCCGCCCCTCGAGCTGTAAAACTAGTGTGCGGTGTCCAAAAAGTATGTGAATAGTGCGATACCTCACGTCGCTTTAACGCAGATAAGCCAACGGGTTAACAAGGGGTAGTGAACAATGCAGGCCGGCGCCAGCGAGAAGAGCAAATCGAAGACGGCCATCGCGTTGGCCGCCAACCAGCTGCAGACGTCCGTCGCCTCGTTGTCGGTACGCTCGCCCAGCTCGCCTACGTCGACGCTGCCCGCCGCCTCCACCGGCCCAGCCGCCAGCGCCTCCACCATCGCCTCGTCCTCATCGTCGTCTGCCGTCAGTGCAATGCCGGCGAAAAGCGATCTCAAGTTATTGCAGGACACATTCCTGCAGCGCAGCATTCAGAATGTCGCGCTCAGTCTGCAGAGTGCGATGATGAACTCACTGCAGCAGGCGGCGCTGTTGCCGGCGAACTCGGCTGCCGCCGCCGCGCTCAACCTACAAGCGCTCGACTCGTACCTGACCTTACAGCGGCTTACCACGTCTGTGTCGGCGGCACATCAGCCACCTGCGGCCGCCACCGCGTCCACCGGCAAGGTGGACATTCTCAAAATCGCCGCTTCATCTGCTCAGATTAGTGATGCTGACGCAGATCTTCTGCGTGCTGATGCCGACCATCTCACAACCCTCACCGAAGACGTAGACCTCGCCGAGGAGGTGGAGGAGGATCTTGCTCTGCTCGATCAGGAGGAGGACGTTGATGGTGACCTGGACGCCAACAGCACCGTCGACACCAGCTACCCTTCGATGATTATGAACCCGCTATACTCGCCCACCGGTAGTACCGCCACGGCGGCAAGCACCACCAGCGTCACACCCACGCAAACGGCGGCAAAGGGTCGGGCAGGCACTGCCACCGCCACCTCCACACGCCCCAAGAAGCAGTTCATCTGTAAGTTCTGCAATCGCCAGTTCACGAAGAGCTACAATCTCCTGATCCACGAGAGAACGCATACGGACGAGCGGCCGTACTCCTGCGACATCTGTGGGAAGGCCTTCCGTCGGCAGGACCATCTCAGAGATCATAGGTAATTCGCTTAAATTCCAAGTCTGCGCCTGATTTGTGCGCTGTCCGGCATGATAAACAGTTTTTCGTTGCTGTTTTCCAGATGTTGTCTTGTTTTCGCTTGTCTCATGCATGACACACACCACGTCGTCAACGGCGACTTTCGGGGGGGAATAAAAACTCTGCTTTTTGTAGCTCTTGTTTGTCCTGCTTTATATTTTTGGCATTTATTGGCTACTAATGCATGTCCATCGCGCGTCGCTACGGCCATCATCGCTTGTCCTCCTCCGATTACTTCTCCTTCGTCACAAAAAAACATTGAATACTTTTTTCTCCTTTTTATGCGCTCTTATTTTGTTGTTTGGCTAAATCAAGCCCGCCGATCTTTCGAAGGGTGTAACCGTGGTCTTAGCACGTTTGTCAATCCGGTGGTGCCCACTTGATTTGCGGCGCGCCAAAATAAAGAAACTACGCTGGCTTAAAGAAGAGACACACTGTCATCGAAAACTTGTCCTTTTTGCAGTTTTAAGTGAGACGTCGCGTCGAAGGCTGTAAAATATACGCATGCGATGAAACTTAATCGCGAAACGATAACACTGCCTGCATAAATCTCGCGACGCCTACGCGAATATCGAAATTTGGAATTTCACAACAAGTTAAAAATACACACAGTCTCTTGTTCAGGTGTCTGGAGAAACCAAGGAAGAACAAAAAAAAAACGAGAACACACGGACACACGCTACAAACACCCGACGTGTTTACATATTGTTCATTTTTTTCTGCGGGCTCTTCGAATACGTTCACCGGGTGGTTGTGCCCTCAGGGCCGGTCGCACTATGCACACATTTGGGCGGAGAGGACGCCAATAAAATCGGGTTGCGTGTGCCGGGACGTCCCCCGTTTTTTTCAAAACGGGCGCTTCCGACTTTGAGCACGCGCGCATAATTTTCATTAAAATTTTCGCCCGTTTAGATGCATGTATGTATGTACATGCGTCTATATTTGTATGTATGATGTGCTTCATGATACATAAATGACTACGCTTCTTCGTCATTCTATGTGCATGTATGGATGTATGTGTGTACATGCGCATATGTGTGTTCATGTGAGAGTTGTGGCACGTGCGGCGCGCGTGTAATTTATGCGTTTACAAACTGCAAGAGGCGATAATTGAATCGACGGCGGACGCGGCGCCGACATAAACTCCAATTTATTGTTATTGGCCGAGGTGTTAAACGATCGGAAATTTGCATGATTTCTAGATAAATACGCGCGCGCGAACGCGAACGCGGCGACAATCGGCGCATCGTTTGCGGTTTTCGCGCGTTGTTCGTACGTACCGTACATACCGTACATGAAGGCGTGTAAGAAGGGCCGCGTTTGTCGCGCGCGCTACAAACGACGCCGACGCGTGGCCGACACGTCCTAAGCAAATATTTGCCCTGCTTTGTGGGTAAACACCTCGTGCTTGCATTCCACGCGGCACGTGCACTGATTACGTGCCCTGAGGACCGGCATTGGGATCGTTTCCACTTGTACTCGGTGCCCTTAGATCTTGGGGATACCTTATAGAACTTTCAATGTTCGTGGTGTCTATCGTATAATTCATTAGAATTTGTGTCTCATTTGTGTTTCATTTGATACATAGAACCGAGTAACTAAAGTAAAAATTTATTATTACGAAGGAAAATCATTGAGACACAGTCGTACCTCGTCTTAATAGTGGTACCTTCTAAAGGTTATCTTCATTGGTTTCCATAAGAACTTGGTAGTCATGGAAGTACATAGAAGAATCTTTGGGATACATTATAACATTTGCAATGCTCATGCTGTATTGAATCATTTATTTCAACTGACAATGAGTAACTCTTGTTTGAACACCTTCAAAATTCATTATTATAGGGACAATTTCTTGAGACGCACTGTTACTTCGTTTTATTAGGGGTTAACTTTATTGTTTTCTGTAAGAACTCGGCAGAATTGGATGTACCCTCGGAATTAATTATTAGAAATCTAATTGTGTCCCTTGTATCTCGGTGCTCTTGAATCTTAGGGATACGTTATAAAACTTTCAATGCTCGTGGTGTATTGTATTGTACAATTCATCAGAAAAAAACTTGTTTTATATGATACCTTGAATTGGGTAACTCCAGTTTGAACACCTTCAAAATTTATTGTTATGGAGACAAACCCTTAAAACGCAGTGGTACCTGGTTGTATTAATGGTACCTTCTGAAGGTTAACTTCATTGTTGTCTGTAAGAATTTGTAATAGTGGAAGTAATTTCGAAATTGATTTTTATAAAGACACTTATATCGTGGTGCTCTAAGATCTTGGGGATATCTTATAGATCTATTGTATCATTCATCAAACACTAGGTTAAACATCTTGAAAAATAATTATTATGGAAACAAATACTTTACACGCTATGGTACCTCGTCTTATTAGCAGTAGCCTTATTTTCTTTTATACCTTGAACTGAGTAACGCCAGTTTCACTACTTTCAAAATTCATTATTATGGAGTCAAATCTTTGAGCCACGGCGGTACCTTGTAGTATTAGTGGTACCTTCTGAAGGTTGACTTCATTGTTTTCTCTTTTGAACATGGTAGTAATTGAAGTATCTTCGGAATGGATTATTATAAAGGCAAATCCATTTATGAAGGTATACTGGGTAAGACATCTTATTAATTTGGTATCATCACAAGGTTAACTCTGTAAGAACCTGGTAACAACCCCGTTTTAATGAACATGTTTTCTCATTGTTTTCTCATTATTGTACATTTCCAAGTTTACCAATGAATCATGAACTAAGAAATATTGTCTTATTGACTGCGTACCATGACAAAGATACTTTCAATGTTCTCGATAAGTATGTTAACCACCTGATGCAATAAATGTGACAAAAGTTTCACAACAATATCGATTCACGCGATTAACAAGTGTTTAATAATAAACCTTGAACTGAGGATTTCATTTCGAGTACCTCTAAAAATATAGCCACAATTGACTCTCCATAAAAACGTGCTCTGGTAATATCGGTGTAGCAGTAAAAGGTGTCAAATGTCGATAGTTTTTTCTTATTAAAATTTCTCGATTTCACATGAGTATCAACCTAACGAGCCGCGCACAACATGCACTTCAAAAGGCGCTCGTGTTGGGCGATTAACAAACGTTTAACAATGCATTTAACAACTCTGAGGGACGATACAAGAAGAAAACAAAAAGAACCCGAAAAAAATGAACAAGAAGGGCCGGTGCACACACACACACACACACACACACACACACACGTATACACCGCAACGCATGCCTTGAACGCCGGCGAGCGTTATTATGACCGTAATTCGTTAATTTAACGTCTCTTTAGGTGGTACAAACATGCGCATCGTGAGCGCGCGTGTATGGTGGCGTGGAAAAAAGCGGAATTTTTCACACGTCGTAAACACCTCGTTGTCGCTCACACGCGCCCCGCATCCTTTGTTGCGCAGGCTTTATTGACTGCGAGCGCTTTTTTTCGCGGATTTTTGATCGGTGCTCGCACGCGTTCGCAGAAAACCCACGCAACTCCTCGTACCTCGCACCACACGTATTCGCATGAAGCACGTTATGCGTGTGCATGCGCGGTTATGTATGTGTGTATATGTGACTGATGTGTGTGCCTGTATGCACACATGGCGACACAATATTGTCCCGAAAACATGCTCGCTGCCCCGGCAGCCACTATGCGGACGCATATTTATCGCGGGCCGGGGCGCGCCCAGTGAGAAGATGGCATGCATATATGCTTTTTATTTATTTCGCGAGTTAAATAAGAAAATAAGCTCCGGGGCCGGCCGGGGCTCCGACGTGTTGAAGCATTAACTCGTTGCGACTTGTTTACGAGCGAGCATTAACTGCCTCTTCGGCGCGTCGGGCTGCGGCCCTCGTTACACGGCCTGCCGCCGCCACCGCCTGCACCCGCCGCCCCCCCCCCACCACCCTCATCGCAATGCGTTCCTGTTTGTTGGGCCTGGGCATGGGTCGTCTTCGTCGTCGCACGCAGCGCACACATTCAGCCACGTACACACAAAGTCATACGCATACGTACATACAACACACGTATTTTCCTCGGCCAAGCTTTTTTTTTTCCGGACGGGCGCAACCAGCGCCTATAAAACCGTTCGCAGCGCGCGCGTTCGGACAAAAGCCCGCTGGCCGAACGCACAAAAGTGAGTGTTTATTATATCGTCGTATCGTCGCGACACGACACATCGTTTTAGGGTGACACGTTTTCGCAACGCACGCACGCAAAAGGCAAACTCATCATTTTCGTGCCAATTCAGGAACGCATTCAATTTAGGCAATCCTCTTATGGACTTAAATCGCAACGCAATTCGGTCCTTTGCTATTACATACATTTTCTACGTTCAGGAAACTTAAGTATGATACCTATTAAAATTTAATTCTCGAACACCAATTGAAAATAGTATCATTTTCATAATACGCTCACAGAAAACATCAATTACAAAGACTCCAATAAAAAAGCAAATAGGCTTGTTATGAACTTATTTCTAATGGTAATTAATTAACTTGACACATTCTATAATCCAACAACAGATAGTTCCCTTCAAAATGTCTAAATAGTAAGAACTCCCCAAATTCAGTCAAATCCTAATTCAACTACTAGAATGGATTATTATTACTCTCCTAAGAGGAGAATCATTCGTCAGATAGACTAGGTAAAAAAACGAATAATTCCAATTCAGATTCATCAAACCTTTCCTGTATCTTCCAGCTGTCTTCATCTCATCGCCAACCCTCATTTCCTCTGCTTGCAGATACATCCACAGCAAGGAGAAGCCGTTCAAGTGCACCGAATGCGGGAAGGGGTTCTGCCAGTCGCGCACCCTCGCCGTGCACAAGATCCTTCACATGGAGGAATCACCCCACAAGTGTCCTGTCTGCGCGCGTTCCTTCAACCAGCGCTCGAATCTGAAGACGCACCTCCTCACGCACACCGACATCAAGCCGTACAACTGCGCCGCCTGCGGCAAGGTATTCCGCCGCAACTGCGACCTGCGGCGGCATAGCCTCACGCACAATCTCGGCGGCACTGCGGCGACTCCCGCCACCGCCACCAGCATGTCCACCCTCATCGGCAACAATCAGAACTTTAGTATAGACAACATAATCAGCAAAGCCAAATAGAGCATTAGGAAATTAACTATGCACTTCGTCAGACAGCAATAAAGTGTGCCCATGCCCCCATTCCTCTTTGTGTCCCATTTCTCTTTCTAGGTGACCTATCTAGCGAAGAACCGTCCCATGTGGGACGCTTTGTAAATACACTTAAGCGCATCGTTATGGCGGCGCCTTCCTTTTTTATGTATGTAATATTTTTAATTAAAAAATTCTCCCGAATATACGGAATATAAAAGCGACGAGCGAGTTGACTGCTTATTAATGCACTAATTCTCTCCCCCAGAAAAAAAGATTCTTTATTCTCCATCCAACCTCATGTCGTTTACATATATTAGCGCGTAATCTCTCCAAGAAAATAAAATTAAAATATTTATTAAAAAAGAGAGAGGTGTGTTTTTTTAAACTTTTTTATTCTTCTCTGTTTGCCTTTTTTATTGCGGCGCCAGGATCATCGTAAATTAGGTGAATTCCAGCCGAAAATCGTCGATTTATATGTTAACAGGTGTTCTACTTGTCTTCCTTTTTTCTTCCCTTTCTAGTGGATTCAGTGTTTTTTCTTCGTGTTTTTTTTGGTGTCTCTTCAGTGTGGATGTACAAATACAGTCCTCCAACGAAATGAATATCTGTGGGTATCCAGCGGTCATCGCACATCACCCTGTAGAAGCCGGTCCGTCGAAGTGGAATAATGCTTTCTAAAACATATGTTACCGACTTCTCACGTGTGCACATGCGGCTGCACAATGGCACTGTTGAATGTTGCGATTTGTAATTAATATTTATGGGAATCGGCCACGGCGCGGCGACGGTAATAAATGATATTTTAACCGTCAAACGCGATGGAATTCCGCGCGCGGAACAATTCGGACAGAATCTTAATATTTTCATCATTAATTTCGTTTTTATTTATTTTGAGCAGCCGGTCTCGAGCAGCAGGCCAAGGCGCGGCATGAAGTGGGAGAGTCAAAAGACGACGATCATCAAACGGTCATCAATCAGATCCTGTGGATGGCCCCGGGGGCGGGTGCTGCCCGAGGGGGGCGCCGCATATTGACACTCGACGATCATTTTTCACGGGCGCATTGTTACGATTCCGGTAACTCTTTCGACGGCCCTGCGGCCGCCGCGCAACGATTAGGCAACCTCTTCAGTGTCGCGTCGTAATGACAATGACATTACGGCACCATGCGACGACAACATTAGCCTCGGAAGATGAAGATCGGGGCCGAGGGTCGCACGGCAGGCGGTATCGAAAACTATTCGGACGTCATGCCGTTCGTCATACGCCGCCTCGCCTCGAAAGGCATATTTCGCATTTGCGCGTGGGTGCCCGGCCGTCCCACCCCCGCGTCCGACAGTGATGACAGAGATGCTGGTTGCTTGCCAAGTATCTGCTAGCAGACGTGGCTGTATCTGCAAGACGGAGACGGCGACAGCGCATTCGGAGGTGAAAATCGCAATGCGTGTGGGCCGTCTTATCAATTTTTTGCCTCCGCACGTTGCGTGCATTTATCTCACTTGCTAGCCTTTCCTCGCGTTGTTCCCGCGCCGGCCTGGGTGCGCGTTAAGTGGTGCAATTAATCCTACATGTTCGGACGCACTTCCCAGGACCCAAACGATGCGCTTGTCGCGAGGAAATTGAGCACTTCATTGCCTACCACGTCGCATCTAACGACCTACCTGATAAAACTGCCCTGCTCCGGTACATCTGCGTACCGGACCGGCAATTGAAGTGCACCTTCTTCTCACAGCTCTTTGAGTGCGGCTTAATTTCACGCCAATTGCGCTAAGTAACACGCCACCTACTTGGCACATCGTTGCGCATCTCGACGCCAAATCTCTCTAAGCCATGCCATGGCAGCAGAGACAACAACAACAACAACAACAAAAAGAAAACAAGCAAGGAGGGAAACAACCGCGGCGCGGCGCAAATGGGTGTCGATAAATTCGTGTCCGAGGTGTCCCACCTGAAGGTGTCGTTTCTTTATCGCTCGGGTCGCCACGCAGCGGAGATTAGAAGCAAATAAAAACCGTAAACACACGAAAACAAGCAAAAGTACGGGCTCGAGGTGGAAAAACAGACAGACGACGGAGACGGCGATAAAAAAATATATATGTACGGGCGTACACAGGCTGCGCACAAGAGGTAAAAGTTTGCGTAAATCTCGTGCCTGGGTGGTCTGCGCACGCCAGCGTCAAACTGCAACGCCGTTCGGACGTTCTGGGTGACAATTTCATTCCCATTCTACTTCCGTTAATGCCTCGGCAAGCAGGCCTTCCACTCGAACACCTTCCAACAATAACACAGGCGCACAAAAACCACCCTGGTCGCGCACAACCTGAATTCCGGCGGGTTTGTGCGGATTTCTGCTAAACGATTGTGTAATTTGCAACACTCGCAAACACTTCAAACGTGCAAGGATTACCTTCATCACCCAGAAGATCTCTTCAAGTGGAAGTATTTATATTGCGCCTATTTTCGCACCGAACAAACAGTAAACACCCGCAATTCAACACAATCATCGACGGACATGTTCTGAAAGAGATAATGGATACATAGGAAGCATTAGAGTTGATTTTAAATGATGCTAAATATAATATACTGAATAATATACAATTTCAGTTACAGCCAGGGTATTTCAGCATTCTACTATCCTCCTCTGTTATTGATTGGCAAGTTTAAGCGACCGTGACAGGTCTGAAACGTAGGCCACCGTTTCTGCACACCATCCACGTATAACTTTTGGCACAGTGCTTTCTATTTAGTACCAAAATTCGGGATATCAACTGGGTTTGCAGAAACAATTGTAAATCATTTTAAGGTAACTGAGTAAACTTAAGCGAACGTGACAGGACTGAATTGGGGAGCACTCAAATCAATACCCTTATGATTTATAACTTTTATAGTTATTTAGGTGCATGCAGAAACCTTGACCTCCAATCTGGTGCCTTCATAAGATCAGCTAAGGTACGAATTATTTGGAAATGTTAAGGGTACCAATACACAGTTCTGACAGGTCGCAAATAGCGACCGCAGTATCTGCACATTGTCCAGGTATAACTTTTCTAGTGATATGAACTGGGTTTGCAAAAATTATTCTAAATCATTTTAAGGTAAACAGAGTAAACTTCAGTTACTGAGACAGGACTGAATTGGGGAGCTCCTAAATCCATACACCCAAATAAATTTCGTAATTATTTAAGTATTATTCCTTACAGTATTCTCCACCTTCAATCTGGTGTCTTCAGGTGATCAGGCAGGACTGATTGGTAAATGATGAGATCACCAATATACAGTTACCGTTGACTGTCATAGAAGTTCATCCTTGTACTATCATTGTTTCTTCTGTTATTGGTTAACATGTTTAAGCCACCTTGAAAGGTCTGAAATGTAGATCGCCGAAATAGTTACTATCCACACATATAACTTTTGTATTAAGGGCTTTCTTCCTTGCACCAAAGTTGGTGCTATCAACTGGTATTGCAAATATAATTCTAAATCATTTTAAGAGAATATATACTGAGTATACTTAAGCGATCCTGACAGACATGAAATGTGGAGCTCCCAAATCAATGCATTTATGATATATAATTTTCGTAAAGATATTTTAATGCACACACACAGTTCAGGGAATATAAACTGGGAAAGCTTCAGTGACCGTGACAGGACGGAACGGGGGAGCTCCCAAATGAATACCTTCATTATATATAACTATCATAAAGTTATTTAGGTGCACTCTAAAGAAGTTTATCCCTAGCAGGAACCTCCACCTCCAATCTGGTGTCTTGAGCAGATCAGTTCAGGCTAGGAAATATTGGGAACTGTAAAGGCCACCAACATTGCCCGTTTTAATAACACATGTTAATGTGCAATAGGTTTATAGACAAAAACCACGGCGAGTTGCGAGCGGGCGATTAATAAAAAGATGACGGCTGTAAATTCGGTGTTTATATCGGTGAGTGCCATCATCGGTGCCATCAGCGCCGGGTAACTCTATCGATTCGCCTCCGCGCCAGCGCTCGTGTTAGTTGTATTTTTTTTTTCTTCTCTCCTCACGGTTCCACCTCATCGTCGCTCGCGCCGTGATTGTGATTGCCGCATTGAAATCCTCCATTGTCACACGTCTCGCGCACGGCATTTCGGTTTTAACGGCCTACACGCCACGCTTTTTATCGCTGTTTGTGTTCGTGCCGTTCGTCTTTTGTCTTCTGTCTTCATTCGCTGCCCGAGTCTGCAGCGCCGCGATGCGATTTTATTGTTTAACGGTTTTTATTATATTGTTCGCCTACTTAGAGCGGCGTAAAACAGCGCCAGCGCATGAATGCCGCCGCAGGTCGAAAATTTGTTAATTGGATCGGCCGCGGACGATTATAAATTCCGAATTCTCGGAGAATTGGGGGAAGCTCGAAGCCGCCGTGTAAACTAAACTAATTTTTAATCATTGTGTGTTTAACGACGGCCGCTGCTCGCTTCTCGCTTTTATTCTTGGATTGCCCCCAATAAACATCTACATCTTGTTGTTATTGTATCCTTCCTTTTTCGGGCTGCTATGCTGATGACGAGATTCTTACAAGGAAATTGAATACATCAGGATTTTAAATAATGGGTATTATGTAGTATCCATGGCGGATTGTCCTTACAAGGAAATGGATAGTTATTTAGGTGAACTCTTCAGTAGTTTAGGCACA
Source organism: Weissflogia rhopalogaster (assembly GCA_019419845.2). NCBI lineage: Eukaryota > Metazoa > Arthropoda > Insecta > Coleoptera > Staphylinidae > Weissflogia > Weissflogia rhopalogaster. The sequence continues at coordinate 12,709 of WSZQ02112272.1, forward strand.
CTCTTAAGTCCTTTATTCCCAGCAGAAACCTTGACCTTCAATCTGGTGTCTTCATAAGATCAGTTAAGGTACGAATTATTTGGAAATGTTGAGGGTACCAATACACAGTTCTGAGAGGTCTGAAATATGGACCACAGTATCTATACATTGTCCAGATATAACTTTTCTAGTACACAATTTGGTGATATGAACTGGGTTTGCATAAATTATTCTAAATCATTTTAAGGTAACTGAGTAAACTTCAGTAACCGAGATAGGACTGAATTGGGGAGCTCCTAAATCAATACACCCAAATAAATTTCGTAATTATTTAAGTATTTAAGTATCCTTACAGGAATCTGCTTTGGTGATGACGAGATACCAGACAGAAAATACTCTCAGATTATCCCTCAGATAATCTGAGATAGGAAAATAATATTACAAGGATCAGCACCCATTTGTGGCAACTACAATCTAAATAATAGAAGGAGTCTCAAATTGGAGATCCCTCTTAAATGCGTAAATAACAGGGGGGATCCCTTGGATAAAATTTCAAATATAATGTTCAGGTCTCTAATACCTGAACATTGAGAAATGTTAATGTTAAGAAATGTAAAGGACTGAAGATCTGTATAAACATCAACAGTATATCTATTAAAATAAAATATATCCTGAATCTCATTAAATAAGTTAAATTAAGTGACATTATTTAATCTAATTATTTAATCAATATATTTGTAGCGACCATGACTGGAGCTCACAAATATGTAGACAAATATATAACTTTGCTAAAAGGTCCTTTGATTAAAAGTAAAGTGCTGTTCGAAGTAAGGCTAAGAAAATGTCGTACGGTACGTACGGTTTTCACCGGGACTTGACGCAAAGACTCAAAAGGGATTCCTTTCTGGAGTTAAAGTGGGTCACTTGAAATTAGTAAAGTAAGGTCTGTGGGGAGGTTATTGTAGTGGTTTATACAGGACAATATATCTATTAAAATATTGTGAAAGTCTCTATCAATGATGGACCTATTTTCCTCTTAATTTTTGCTACTAACAATAAGCTCAAGCGACCGTGACAGATCTCAAATCTGGAACATCCAGATCAACATTAACATTAAGGAGGCAAAAGGAGGAGGAGACAAAATTTATGTAAATGATCAATTGATTACATGTCCTCTAAAAACTGTCCCTTGGAGGAAACTGAACTTAATCAGATGGAATTGAAAAAAAATGGAAATTGATGAGACTAGCTATGACTGGCATTAAGTGTTCACATCATAATGTTAATATGCCATGTTCATTATGGTTGAATCGACCGAGAGTAATTATAAATTCCGAATTCTCGGAGAATTGGGGGAAGCTCAGAACCGCCGTGTAAACTAAACTAATTTTTAATCATTGTGTGTTTAACGACGGCGGCTGCTCGCTTTATTCTCGAATTGCCCCCAATAAACTTCCACATCTTGTTGTTATTATATCGTTCGTTTTTCGGGCTGCGAGTCACTCCGAGGCGTGGGTCCATTCCGCGATGCAGATGACGGGCTCAGGCGGATTGGGCCCAGGATATTTGAATGCGTCCGACTTTGTCGGCGCAGGCGCGCTCCATTCGGGTTGCTGCGAGGCGCGTCGCCATAAGAATCGCGACGGGGGGTTGATGAAGCCGGGGCACCGCCGCAACCCTACGAAATGGTTTTTAATGTCGAGTGGAAGAATTATATGACAGCCGCCGGCCTGAGATGCTACCCCGACCGTGTTCGTATGTGCACCAGCAGCACACACCATCATCCAGCAGCCGAAGAAGTCGCGGCAACGACGACGACGACGGTTGCGAGAGTTGCACTCATGCGAGTGCACACTACACTGCCTGCCGACCTCTGGCCTTTCACCGCGCACCGAATGTCTGAACACGAGGGGCGGGCGGTGCGGTGCGGTGCGGTGGCGGGGGACCGCCATCGATTTCGACGACCCGTCGACGACATAATTTATACCGCCGCCCGATGGACGCCCACGCGCGACCGAAAGTTCTCCGCATCGATGTGTCGTTCACATTCACGGTGCGCCCGAATGTTGAGACATGCGCGCGGTTTGATCGCGGCCCGTTGTTGCTCAACGACGGCGCGCGCACTCTGCGTGATTGCTTTTTTGAGGAACAATATGAAAGCCTTGACGCGTCGATGCTGTGCACACGGGCAGGCGCTTCTTGCGATTGCAAATGCAAGAAACTCGAAGAGAATGACACGTCCGTCGATGTAGTTACATGTTGCTCTCGACATAACACTGCTTTAAAGTACTCTATAAGAACTAATCAGCTAATTGGGTCACTATGCCATAAACGATAAAAGCAATTCGACGCTTTAACATTGTTGTCCGCCATTAACATTTTTCCTCGCCGATTCAGCACATACGCTTTTGTTTTAAATTAAATATTATTAACATGCATTTAATCATATCTTAATCTAATTATTTTCGCAGACGTTTTGAAATTATACTACATTTTGATAAGGTGGAGTGAGATAAGTTCACCTCAATTTTTAAGTTTGATAAAAGACGAGTGTGCTTCTGACCACACGACTGAAGTCCAATGAAATATATTATTATAGTTAATGGAGTCTTCTGTCGGATGTTGATAAAACATGTTCATAATAAGAGATGTTTACATTCTCGAACACACTACTATGATCATATTGTCATGAAGTATGACTGCAGCGGAGCTGCCTTTGACATATCAATATGAACAAATAATCATCGGTAGGCAATTTTTAGGATGTTAATCACAAATTGCAATAATTAGAAAGAGAAAATGATGAATGCCTCCGACAGGACTTGAACCTGCAATCCCCGCATGTCATGTACGGTTGATTGCAGGTTCAAGTTCTGTCGGAGGCATTCATTTAATCATTTTTTCTTTCTAATTATTGCAGTTCGTGATTAACATCCTGGTAGTAATGCGTTCGAGAATGTAAATATTTCTTAACAAAATGTTCGCCGCCCAGTTCCGATGTATATAATAGTTAGAAACGTTAAGTCACTTAATATTTTACTTCTTTTAAATTTCGTACAAAACGTATTTCGCCTATGCAGCATCATCAGGTACAGTAAGTACTTGATGATTTTTATGCAATTTTTGAAAAATTCGCAAAGTTTATAATCATTGTCTTCTGGCAGTATGAACAGTCCTCCAATGCTAATTGTAAGTTGTGATAGAGTAACATATAGTACTCGTAGAGATGAGCAAATTCCATGTTGTTGAACATTTACGGGAAAGGTTGCAATTTTATCCTTTTCCTATTATTTGCGAGGCAAATTTAGGGATAATATGAATGTTTGTCTATCATAAATAAATTAGGTTAAATTACGGTATATTAAGTTGTATTCCATGATTTTTTTTTTAATTGGTAGAAGAAAGATATGTGTTCACCCTTATCTAATCGTCATTTAAAGAACATAACAGTGTATAGATTGTTTATATAGTTTCCAAGATCAATGAATATATGCAACCCCACGTATTGTAAGTAACAGTTTGTTTATACTGCCTCACATGTTTATTACGATATTAATTTTGAGATAATTCAGTGCAATGTCTGAAGCAAGAAAGTAATTTCTTGCTATAATCAGCAAATCCATAGTCGAATAATCATTTTCTGAAATATCCTAAGTTTATTGCAATGAATATTTAAAATTGTTCCACCTCGAGATTCACAAATCACGAGTGTCATTTCACATATTATAGGAATATGATTTCGCGTTACGTTTATTGCGCTATTTTTTGTTTGATTTTACCGAGCATCGACTGCTATGGTCATTAGTTCTATTCAATTCTTTTTCAATGTAATTAGTCATATTAGAGGCTAACACTATTGATAATATTGCGCTATTATCATTCGTAGTAATGGTGGATGTTGTACGATATGCGTGCTCAATGCACTTATTCATGTTGTACAAGTTGCACATTTCAGTATAGTTATTGATTAATTGATTAGGAAATGTCATACATATCTCACTGATTGTCATTTCCACACTCGTAGAACAGCAAGAAGCTGTTAAATTACTAATATTGAACTAATGACGATATGATGAATAAAACGATTATAAATTTGGCATTGGTGCCCTCTACCGATCGTATGTATTTATTGTATAATAAGTTTACTTCTTGATTTGTTACTAGAATACAGATAGAGTTCACGTTGCATCAACGACTAACACCTCCCCAATCTGAATCCGAATACGCACATACACTTTTATTCGTTTTGGTGTACATAATACCAAATGTTTTTATATGTTTTAAATAGCGCAACACGCGTTTGGCTATATTCCAGTGTTGTTCTCCTGGGTGTGCACAAAAACGGCTTAATGCACTCGCTGCATAAGCAATGTCTGGTTTTGTAAATATATTATTGCACCAATTAATTCACGATACGGTTTATTTTTCATATTAGATCGTGCTTCTTCGTTAACAGGGGCAAGTTCTTTACTTATTTTAACTCTAGAGTCTACTGGAATAGACAATTCATTCGCAAAGTCCATGTTAAACTTTTTTATTAATTCGTTCACATATTTTTCTTGGGTAATTTTAATATTACCAAATTCACAATTTCGTTCAATGTTCATACCCAATATATTGGTTAACTTTCTCAAATCAATTATTTCAAACTCAGATTTTAACTTTACTTTTATTTGACTTTAAGCATTTCTGTCACTTGTTGATAGAATATGATGAATAATTTATGAATAAACAAACACTGTTTTCGATGTTCCACAATTACAATTTATTGTTATACTATGCACATTTCGGCTTTCGCCATCATTAGGTACTGAAGCAAAAGGTTACAAAACGCTGCTTAAATATAAAGGTGGTACCGAAAGCCGGAATGTGCATAGTACAATAATAAATTGTAATTGTAGAACATCGAAAAAAGTGTCGGTTTATTCATTTATTATAATAATAACACCTCTGGTTCCAAAAAGAAATACTTCATTTCGTATTACTAGCAAAATGTATGCTACTAGTTAAATAATATATAAAGCTATTACCAAACTTGTTCTTGTATAATTGAAATTTCAACATTCAAATTGAAATCCTGTATATCCTAAAACCTTTAACATCTATTAAATATATTCGTGAGAGTTGTTGTTGGGAAAGTAATGATGAAAGTGCTCCTCGATTCGATTAAACATGTAACCAGCAATTTGCGCATTAGTTCGACTATGTTGCGTTGAATCGCAATTGCGTTCGCACGTCGTTGCAATTACGGTCCGCCCTGTGCGCCCATTGAAGGCCCTCCCCAAAAAAGGGCATAAGCACGCGGCCATGGAGAAAATTACCCTTTCTTTTCAGCACTCGAACGCCCTTCTTCGGTAGCATCTGCCAACCGGGCGACACGCCGCCAAAAAAAAAAACCACAACTACATCACTGCTACCTCATTGCATCTCATTTACGTGGTGCAAAAATGGAGCTCCCCAAAGCACATACGTAAGATAGTGTATTGTATACAACCAGTATTAGTGTCACGCTGCGCCATCATGCACATCCCCTGACGCGTTGAGGCGCGCATTTTCGGCGTCGTAAAAGGGCCATCGGTGCCTAATCGCAATCAAAATACGAAACGACCCGCCTCATTGTTATTCATTGTGCGCGCATTGTGGCGGCGTGTCATAGCGGCTGACAACCCAGCGAGAAAACGTATAATATCGCCTGGACAACAAACCGAAAACGTCTCCCGAGTCCCGACACGAAAGCGGCGGAGTGCGAGCCACACAACAACGAAAAAAATCACGCAACATAATGAGTTTTAATTTTAATATGATGGGGGACGAAAATATTTAGAAGTAAATCACAGCCGCTGTGAACAGACCCACGAAAGACACACGAAATGAAAGGAAAAATTTTAATTGTGCACAGTAGGAGACGCGATAAATATTCCGCCTTCTGCGCGCAGGCTCCGAAGCACCGAAAACGCTTCGGACACTTTTTTTCTCGGCCCCCAAAAACCACGCGTAAATCTTGCCCGTCGTCGGCGACGTTTCTACGGCGATGAGATTTTGGCCGGCAGGACGAAATGTGACGAAGCAAAAATTAATTCGTTTAATTATGACACGGTCGCGGGGTAAGAGAGTGCGAGCGGGAGGTAGTATTTGTCAACGCGCGCGGGCGCATTTACACTCGACTTGTTCGACTAATTAGTCGGGCTGTTGTAGCGTCGTTATCTTAATAATTCTATTAGCCGGTGATCGGTCGCGGTGCGGGCGATGCAGCGCGTCTTACATTTTATGCGCTGCAAGTTTATCGCACACTATAAGTGCATAATATAAGTTGGCAACGATAAGAAGTTAGCAGCGAGACTTCCAACAGCGACTTAATATGTTACAGTCTAGCTTGTGACAAATTTGTTTCAATCTTATCTTTGGTGGTCCTTGAAAAATTTATTTTGCCTGATACTAATAGATTATTGAAAAATATATCATGGAACAGGAACATTCAATGAACTGAAAGAATGTAGACAAAAGTAGGAGGAAGGAATGAAAGAAAGCAAGAAAGGAAAATTGAAGTAATTTGGAATTCATTTTTTTCTCCTGACTAGGAATAATAGTAGTCTACTTCTCTACTTCTTAATCGTTTTTGATTAAGAAATGTCATACATATCCTTCAAGTAGTCCATATCCGTACTGGTAGAACTCGTAGTTCTAGGCATGCCAGTGACGAAATGAGTTCATAGTATCACATAGTTGTGCACGCCCCGTTGCCGAAAGATAACCGTAATTTTTGACGGGAAACACATCAATACCAGGAAACTAAAGCTATTCATTATTATTGTGACACATAATCATCGTAGGAAAAGTATAGTGTAGAATTAGCATGAAATGCCCGTTCCTCACATGTATGACTTGCAATTTCTCACCATAGTGTAAGTCATTCCATGTTGGTTGTAGAATTTTCAAGTCCTGTTTTACCATGAATTCATTTCAGTATAGTTTTTGATTATGAAATGTTATATATACTTCTCGGATTTTCATCCCTGCCCTCGAAAAACAGTGAGTGTGGGAATTTGTTCTGCGTGCGGGAATGTATTATAGAACAGTGCGGCGCTGTTATTCTGACATCAGAAAACAAATCATTACTATTTTCATACATACTAACTGAAAGGTATATTGTATAACTAACATTGAATGCTTATTTCTAACCCGTATGATTTTCAGCATTTTGAAAGGAGGAATGAGTAAGTAGTATGCCCAATGGGCTAAATAATTTTTTTTTCTACCCTGATTCCCGAAGTCTTCTATATATTCTGCTACTAGAAGAAATATATTTTACATGGAACATACTTGGTACAAAAATAACAGTGAAACAGTGATCAGATTACATACTAATATGAATATTATTGGGAACGAGAGGGATGGTGTACTCGTAACGGTAAGGCGTTGTAACGCAAAGGTACCGGGTTCAAACCCCGGCATCGCTGAAATAAGATTTCATAATTTCCCAAATCCTGAATAATGAGGAGCGATACGCGATGGGCCTGCAAGCATCTTAAAAAATGTGCATTAGGCCAAGTTGAAGTTAGAGCTGTCAAGCCAAAAATAAAACATAATTGATGGCGCCCTAGCAAAGTGGGCACAGAATAACTGGAGCTTACGCAGGAACAATCTGATGGAATTGATAGGACATCTTTACGGGATACTACAAATACCCCTAAGGACTGTGATGATCAATGGATTCCATTATGATATGTGATCCATGGAAAAAAACTGCTTAAATTTAGAAATTAAATGAGGGACACCATGAAAATATCTCTAAGAGAAGGTATAAGGAACAGGATTGCAGCAAGGTAAAGACAATGAACACGTGAAGAGGATCTTAACTAAACAGGTTTTAGTTAAATAGAAGTCAATATAATAGAGCAACGGTCAGGGGGAGGGGAAGCAATGATTCTTTATATCAGGGGGGCTAAGAGCCAAAAGAATGTATATTTATAAGTACGTTTTGCGATAAAATCAATTAAAAAACAAACTTTACATTACCTAAGTCATGTAAACCAAAGGACCTGGAATTTTGTATGTTGCAGATAGCATTCCGTAAATAACAGATTCCGTATATGGCAGGTTTAACTGTTTTCAAACAAATATTCTGAAAATTAAAAATTATCAGGAACAGGTTCACCTTTAATCAAGTATCACATGAGAACACTATACATGTGAAACATTGTATTGATAAACGTCTATACAAATTCATCATGTAAAATCAGCAACATATTTGAAAAAATTGCTCCCACAGATTCAATAAGTTTGAATGACCAAGGTTTTGGAACGACAGATAAATAATTTGCTGCTCGCTGCTAACTTCTTATCGGCGTACGCCGCGTATGCGTTGCCGCGCCCGCCCCACGAAGACCAGACCGTCATCGTCAATGCGTTGTTACCGCAGGACCACCAACGGCTAACGACCGCGGCCGGCGCGGCCTGCGAGCTGCGCGTATCAATAAAATAATTCCTGCGCGCGCGCCGCACGACGCTGAATAAAGCGCGCCATTAAGCGTTTTATTATTATTGTTATGACAAAATTTGTGCGAGCGCGCGCGGCGATTTATGCTGGGCGAAATGAAGCGATCGCGGTGCTCCGGCCCCAGCCCGCGGATTTTCCGCCGATCGCGCGTGCTCGTCGGCGGTGCCGTCCCCGAGCCGGGGTCAACGGCGCTCTTCTTCATTCACGAAACGGCGCGACGATGGCGATGAGTTATGAATCAATAAAGTGCGCCGCACAACCGAATAAATTATGCGCTAGTGCGCGCGCGCACTAGCGGCGCTTTGTGCGCATCGCTCGACGCATGCGCAATGCGCTCACCGCGGCGATTGAGTAGCGCGCGCAGGCGCATTACTCACGCGCGGCGTGCATAAACAAAGAAAAGCGCCGTTTCCGCTGCCATAACTCTTGCGCATATTCGCCGACGGTTTTGGCAATTTCCAGCGTTTCATTCTTGCCGGAATGTCAGCTACGGTCATAATATATTATAAAAATTTAATTCAATAAAACATTTAATGTAAATTCAAAAAACTACGGTTTATTTTAAAATAAAATGATGCGTTTAGCCGAAACATTGAGGAATTTTATGAACATATCTTGATATATTTTATAGCTTCTTTACAGCCGGGATAACACACATCAAGTAAGCTTCTCGCCTAAGGCATCTGTCAGACCGCCGGCGTCGACTCGCTTCGTGGTATCTTTTGACTGGTCCATGTTATAAAAGAAGATAGGTTATTTCTTTGAGTTACTTCATCTCCTTTTAAATATATTCGTTTGACAAGGGTAGACTTAGAATACCGAAGCCGAAGTCGGCGGTGTGACTCTCTTCACGCGGTAGGGACAAAAATATGGACACAGTAAGGACGCAATAAGGACACAGAGACAATGAGGAAATTTGAGCCTCTTACTTTTCATAACATTTATGAACGACTTACTGTTGGAGGTAATGAAAAGAACGTAGTTGTTCTTGCTGAGTTATAATTAAATGACAATTATATGAGGAATCTGCGTTAGCAGATGATAATACAGGCAAGGATAGAGAAGGAGGTGGAAGACACGTTAACATCTGACAGGATCAAGAAAAACGGTATGAAGAAGAACATATGGAAAATGAAAAGAATGCCTATTGGTAGAAGATAAAAAGGAGGAAGAATGAAGGTGACGGTAGGGAACGTAGAAATAGATGAAGTTGAATATTAACCATATTTAGGAGTGGAATTGGACAAAAGAGGATTGCAAGGGAAAGGCATAAATATCCGGACGGAAAAGTATATTATACACTGAGTAAATTAATATTCAATAAGGGAGAGCTCTCAAAGAGGACAAAGATGAAAATATATAAGGCAATATATCGGTCGATACTAACGTACTGCTGAGAAACCTTGAACATTAGCCAAAGGGGAGCCAATAGAATTCCGTATCTTCCGTTCTAGTTTTAGTAGTACATTCATTCCAATCAGTACACTTTGCGCGACCAACAATCCATATTATCCCAATACCAGTCATGGCCACAGGACTTTTTCCTAGTGCTCGCACACTTACTAGGAATGGTGCTGGTAAGTGCCTTAACCTTAGACCTTCTCCCACACCACTCCCATTGCTTGAATGAGATCTACTAGAAGTTCAATTCCCACATTATGTTCCAACCCTAGTACCAGCTCTAGTGTTAGTACCGGTGCTAGTCGCTACATTAGTCATCTATCGAAATCTAATTCTAGTCCCATCTTAGATTCGGTGATAATTGCAGTCATAATCCCAGTCCTAGTCCTAATACTAGTCCCAGTCCTATTCTCTACCCTACTATCAGCCCGAGATGCACATCTACTTCCGGTAGTCGGTCCCAGCTCAAATTCTATTATGGTCTTCATGCATTACAATATTATAGGCCTTACCACAGAGCAATAGTGTCGTAATCTTGCATTAATTGATGAGTTCCGCATATTGTATGTATTTTTTCTACTCCTGTTGAATAATGTATTCATTATATTAACAAAATCGATTAAGTTATGATCATAACAGTACTGGTAGATGAGGTAGTTCTAGGCAAGCAAACTATATAATGTGTTCATAGTAGTATCACTACTATTTAATCCAAATCCAGAAAACATTAATATTCATACCGTAGTTTTTTGAACATTTGTTCCATGGATACACACTTTCTTCGTACATTTTGCAATACCGAAATGTGCACGTATGATCGAACATACAATTGTATTATTATCATGAGGAAGTGGGAATTTCGTGTAAAACTTTAAGATATGTGCAATCTAACATTAACAATCACATTAACATTAATTATCCGGATGTGCTTTTAAAAATGATAATTTTGTTAATAAACTTATGGCGCTTCTGCTCCTGCCAACTTCCTTTCGCTGATCAATCACCAGCAAAGGCGACGATGCATATTGTTGCGCTTTAGCTCATCGTACGCCGTCGATTTTTCTTCTTTAATTCCAACCTCGGTCCCGGACGCGGTGGGAGAGTGAACTCGCTTATTAGATTACGGCGGGCGCACGGCGAGCGATTTAATAAACATTCCTACTTATTCCCATTGAGAAAAGGATGGTTGGCGCGCCCGCGCCGTGATCGATGATTCACGCGCGTTGCAGCCATGCCGCCGTCCGCCACCGCCCGCCACCAATACCCGCCGCCACAACCACCCGTCGCCGCGACCCGCGATAACCATCACCAGCCGTCGCGCCGCGCGCGTCCAATTATGCACCTACTGTGCGAATGCTCGCCGCTGCCGCATTATTATGAATTTAATCACGGATTTATCGAAATCTATCTTCAAACACGCGCGCGATATTGTGATGCATATGTGTTAACACAATAAACGGCGATAAAATATTACCGTTCGGGTGGGTTGCCCGAGCAGCGCACCGGCGCGCCCGCCAAACCTGCGCGCTGGCTGCTGCCGTGATTAATGACATTACGATTTTTATATCTTGTTATGCGCCGCGCCGCGGCGCGCACTCGCAGGCGGTGGTTAATCACTTGTTGCGCGCAATCCTAATGTGTAAACGAACATGTGTTCGCCGTGTACCGAACTCCTCCGCAACCAAACGCGTTGCAATGGCCCCGTCAAGTCGTGCGAATCGTGTGAATCAAACGGACACGAAACGAGGTAAGGGCGGCAGTGGCAGTGGAACTATATGCTGTAACTATATTCACACAGCCCTCTTGTCTTCTCATGAGGGTTAAATACATTGTATTTTATTATCATCAAAATTCGAGCCGGAGTAGTGCGGCCATCTGCGCGCAATTATAAAAATGCCGTCCCATATATTCAATATCGATTTCTAGTATAAATATTGTAATATTCCAAAAAATATTTGGATCCATGATTTTATTTTCTGTTTCACTGGCTATCAACAAAATTATTTTTGTTTGACTTTCGGATCAAATAATGGGGTATGTAGCCCTCAGATGCGTATGCAGTTTTGCCTGCCTATAATTAGGCTTGTTTGTAAATCAATTTTTTGAGGGGATTAGTCCCGTATTTTTGTATTTTTGCGTGTTCATATTTTGTGTGTTGCGATTTTCCACTTTTTCCTGTCGTGTGTTAGTCCCTTCCAGTTTCTTATCCCTACTTCTTTCAGATCGTTTGTTACCTCATCTAACCATGCATACATTGGGTTGCCTTGGGTTGGAATCCAGTTTAAAATTTCCTTGGCTGGTGCTGCTTCTGTCATCTTCCATACATGCCCTAAATATTCTGCTCTTCTTTGCTTTATTTTTCTGACTACCATGACATTTTCTATTTCTTTGTCAGGCAAGACTCTAGTTCCTTCGTCCCCCTGTCTTACTCCTTCAAGAATCTTTCTTATTATTTGTCTCTCACATAACTAGCGTCTCTTCCTGAATCTTATTCATGGTGATGGTGTCTGTAGCAGACATTATTACTGGTTTTATAAGTCTTATATATTTTTATGTTTGTGTTCTTGCTAATTTATTTGCTGCCAAATACTTTCCTGTTTAGATAATGTTTTTCTTGTTGCTAGTAATTGAGCTTCTATTTCTTGGTTATTTACAATTTTTTTTTGCCCGTCTGGGAAGCACCTTGGTAACGTATTAACGGAAGTATTCGTTGATTTAAATAAAAATTAAAGCATTATAAACGAAATATAAGGGTTGAAAGACAAACTTACTAAAAAATATTCTGAAATCAGGTGTTTTAATGTGAATTCTTTGTTAGTAGTAAATATATGGCTTTCGTGTCGCTGCTAGCTTCCTCCCGGTTGATGGATCATCGGCGCGGCGGCGGCAACTTTCCTCGCATTCTATAATGAGAGGAAAGCGGGCCGACGACAAGTCGGAGTTCGAGTGCTCGAGTGCTCTGCGCCAGCAGGACGAAAATGAAGACGATGACGCGCCGTGTGTGGCTGCGGCTGCGAGTGCGGCGATGATACCGCGATGGAGAGGCCATGATGACCGGATGATTTACTCGAAAAGCCGTGAATGTGTGTTCGCCGGCCCACGCACATGCGGCGCGCGCGCATGTTTATCGCCGGCCGCGCCGCCGCAAAAATGCACAAACTATGAATGGGCACATTTTCGACATTTCTCGCCCGTCAGGCCCGCGGGGCCCCCGGGGGCCCAACAAAAGCCGCGTCGATGGCGCGCGCGCGAGCACGCTGGGGTACCCGATCTCATCACACTCATTGACATCTACGATCAAAAGGCCCTGCCATACGGCACTGGAGAATGGAATCGAAGAAAGAATGAGAGATTAACGAATAAAGAATGAGGCATAAAGCATAACAGGCACAAAGAATGCACTTTGACTCTTTCATCGCGAATGGACGTTCGATGGGTTCTCTAGCGCGGCGGGTCCCCGCGTAGGGTTGCCAGGTATCATCCTCGAGATGACCGACCGTGCAAACCCATCAAAATGCACTAATTTCTAACCGTTCTTTGTTCGTATTTTCTTGTGAAATGTTTCGAAAGTTGAACCAATATTTTCAAGATCGAATGGAATATCTGTCAATGAGAACCTTAATGGTCTCTATTGACCCTCCGTTTAGTTCTTGACCAGAAAACACATTCCATACTACTTATGATTAGATAGATGTGAGAATCATTCTCTGGGTCATTTTAGGAAAGGAAACTATACGCGAGCAGAACCATTTGGATTCAAGACAGGAGCCATTGAATATCATTAGGTTTTAGTAGAGATGACATGGAATCCTTGTCAAATCAGACTATTTGCATGTTCATTATGAGACCCAGAGACAATGACCAGGGGTAAACTATTCAGAATTTAGATACATTGTGTAAACAAGGGCGTGGAGAGTATCACGAGGTACACATTTATAAAGAGACGGCAAAAAAATGAAAAATCAAACTGAACAAGCAACTTTTGTACCAACCATTTCATCTCTAAGTGCGCAGGAAACAAAAATTAATCAGCATTCCGCATGAATTCAACTGCAAAATTCATTAAATCTCATCTTTGTATATAGTATTAGAAGAGGAGATAACATTTGAACAAGTATTAGGGATATCCTTGAGAGACCTAGAGATCTGTCCAGAGGCAACATTTCCAGGATATACATACATAGTCTGAACAGGAACATGTAGATAGGACCAGGCGGAACGCATTTATAAAGGCTCAGCAAAAAAACAATGATGGTACCACTTTTCATTACGAGACCTAGAGGCACTATCCAGAGACAAATTATTCAGGATATAGATCGATAGACTGAATAAAGGTATGTAGGATCACGTTGAACAAATGTATAAATACTCTGCGAAAATGATACATGTTAAATCTTTGTTTTCATTATGAGACCCACACACAATGTCCAAGAACAAATTATTCAGGAAATGTCACTGTCTCACATTTCCCTAACATGGTTATGTAGAATGGGCCACGTAAAACAAATTTATAAAAAGTCTGCCAAAAAATGATAAATGTTTCTGAACAAACAGCGTTTGTACCAACTGTTAAATTTAAGAACATTAAACTATAAGTGGTCTATCTGTAGATATCCCTAGAACTGAAAGAGTGAGCTTGAACCAATAATGTCTATGAGCAGGAATAAATCTGGTTCACTCTAGTACAAATCGAATCTCTTACTATAGGGGCTCACCTGTGGCAGATTTTAGACAACTATAGACAAGATTTAACCTTGGTAAATATGGTAATAAAATAAATGTGCTAGGAAATAACAGTGACAAGTTACTTCACAGAAAACTATGGAAATTCAGACCGACAAACCTCCACCTAAAGACATCATTCGCCAGATATATCCTGCATTCCTTTGCCATGTTATACGCAGGAACAACTCTGAGTCAGTATGATTCCACGTGAACCAAATCCAAGGACACCAAATCAGTTGAACATATCGATCATCCAGCAATGGGCCATCCCACAATCCCACAGGAGAGATGCGAGGGGCTAGCAGATAAAAAGGCCACACCTGTCGCCTGTTGCTTGTTGTGCGACGCTATCGCTGCAATAATTCTCACCTGTTCGAGCACACTCACTCGACCACACCACGCCGAAGCAACTACACAAACACAAACACGCACACAGACACTCATTCACGCACACGAATACCTGGGCGTCGCGCGCGTCCATCCAATTAGTCGCTGGCGATGTCCCCGAGCCCCGAGCGTGTCGTAGAACAACGTCAATAAATTAAGGCGACACCTTGGTGAAGACAAAAAAAGGAGGGCCCCCAAACGCATCGGTTTTATCTCTTCGAGTTTATTTGCCTGCTGCCCCGGCGACGATTTCCACTCTCGCGCCCGGGGCCCCATCAATGTGTGGCGTCCGCGTAGCCGTTATCTGTGCATCGATTGATCGTTCAATTTGTCCCCTCGAGCTTTACGACATTCATTGACGACCGCGTACCCCGAGCAGACACGGAAAACCACCCATTGAGGAAACCACAGCTCGTTGATGAAGTGCTTCAATAATGCAACGCACACCGATGGTGGCTACAAATTGGGGGTCTTCAACTATCAAAAAACCCACCCATTGAGCCACGATAGATGCTTTTGTTGTTTTTTTCTTTCTCGCGCTCAACATGTTTCGGGGATGTTAAATTAGTTTTCAAAGATTTGCAGATATCTAACATGTTGTACATTAAAAAAAAATAAAAATAATGATTCCTTCTCACAAAATAGTCTAAGGAATGACCCTAACAGAAATCGGAATACTTATAATTTGCACACATCTCAGATAATAAAGGCATACCGACGATTCTTAGCAACTTGAATAATATATTGAAATCTAGGAAGTTCAACACTGGAAGAAAAGTAATGACTTGCTAGGTAAGCAGAAAATAACCAATTCATCTGAGAACAATATAATCCTTGTTGCCAGTGATATTACAATTTTGTAAACTGTGTAAGACTGTGCCAAGTCACTGAGCGTGTTGGCCTGTACGAGGGAGGTGAAACTCATCTGGATACTTAGGAATGTGAACGTTAAAGGGAACCAGAAGGTTGAGAAACTGACAAAAAGATGCACTAGGAGTGAACTTATTTGTCTGGAGCCGGCAAGCTTGGATAGATTCAAATGACAAGAGTTATGGATCAGACATACAATTAGCCTTTACACAGGGTACTACAGAGACAGTTCCTGTACAAGATATTGGTAGGACAAACCTGTGGGAGCTCACCACAGACTCTTGGTGTCACTAGAACTTAGTAGACATCTCACCACATACTTATGGAAGGACTACAAAGGGAAGACTGAATGGCATTTTCTTTCTTTCGGAAAAAAAACATGAAAATTTCTGTCAATATCACTGATTATGATGTACAAACATCCTGCATGATGCTTCCCCTTTCTAGTGCAGTTTTGAATACTGTCGATTAGGATAAATAAGCTAAACATCCTGGCACCCTGACAAAAAGAGGTAGGACGAGTGAAGTCATTGGTCTGGAGCCTGCAAGCTGAATTGCTAGAGCAATTCAAACGCAAAACTCCTCCTTGCAATGCTCACCACAGGAATATATAAGATTTAAGTTGGATACACCTGTGGAAGCTTATCACAGACCCAAGGTATCGGTTGAACTGTGAAGATACCTCACCACCTACTTATGGAAAGATTACAAATTTGAATTACTTGGAACTAGGTAGGTGAAAAACTGGCAAAACAATAATCCGATGAGTGAACCCATTGGTATGGAGACAGTCAGCTTAAACATATTCACAATTGCAAGTGCAATGGATCAGACACAAAAAAATCCTTGAGGAGGGCACCACAGGGAAATTTACGGTACAAGCTTTAAGTAGGATATACCTGTGGGAGCTCACCACAGGCCCATGGTGTCGGTAACCTGAGAATACACTTAACCACATACCTACGAAAAGACTACAAACAATCACTGATCAGTTGAACAAGTATCTACGTGACACGCATCTGATTGATACATAAACAGAAGCATTGACAAATAGAGATTTAAAAAATAGAGAGATGTAGTTTTAATTTGAAATTTGCAAAAGAAACAGATAGAAAATTGAAACATTTAGGTTTTCAGGGCAAACTTGTCCGAGGATGTGATCGCGAAAACGTTCTCATGATTTCTCATTACCACCGGCGATGGTGGCTGGCGTGCAGCCACCCTGCAGCCGAAGAAATTAACTGCATGAATTGCACAATTACCGCGCAGCGCTTCCACCGCGTGGCGCGCGCTCGTAAAACGCATCGCGCTAATTGATATATCAAACAATGACTCTTGTTTTTCGGACGCCGTGGCCGGAGAATCAATTAATTCCGAGGCTTAAAGTAGTCAACGAGGAGAATCGGAGAAAATTGCCTTCCAGGGGCTTTACCTGCGCTGCAGCTCGACGCAAATCGGCCAATGGGGGAATATTATTAACGAGATAATTAATAATCTCGGTAATCGGGTGGCTCGTTGTCCCGGGGTGGCTGGCTGCATGCGCATCGCCGCGCGCACACTTGGACCACTTCGAACGACGTACTTTCCGCAGCTTGTTAACGAGGATGAGCTTAATTAAAACGTTCATTTTTCATGCGATCGAGATTTTTGTTTGTCATAGTAAGCTGCTCTGCACAAACGCACAGTAAAGCAGACGAAAACCGGGAAGAAGACAAGAAAGAAGAAACAAAAACGAACGAAACGGGCAACTCAAATTTGAAACACTTTAGAGCTATTAAACGAAATGTCAACCTGTAATTTCCAACTTGTTAAAGTTGGCAGGCAGGTAATGGTAATACAAGGGTCTGTTATTGTGCGGCTGCGGCTAGGAATAGGTTTAGAAAGCGTCGAAAAACGTTAAATGAGCTTTTCGACCGTGGCCGCATCGCTCGCAGTTGGTTTAAATTACGTGCAGTTGACTTGCGTCGGCGCGGCCGAGTTAACGAGGACGTTAATTAAAATGTTCATTTTTCATGCGATCGATTTTCGTTTGTCATCAAAACATGTTTGTTTTGCGCGAGCGTCTCGAGAATTTTTGCCCTCAACTGTCATTCATTCGTTGTGGTACATTTCTACCCAATAAAAGATCCCCAAACTTATTTCACGACAAATTTGAAACACTAACATACTTCCGGAAAATGCTGACCATCATACATAATGGATGAATCTCTAACAATAAGAGAATTATGAAAATTAATTTTCCCACTTTTTGATTATCTTATTTAAAGAATAGAATGAATGAACTCTCTCGTAGATACTTATACAGGTAAAAACCTGGTCAAAAAAATCTAGTTTTTGGAAATTGTCTTAATAGCCAAACCTAACAAAGAATATTTCGTCAAAATTTGAAGTCACTAGATATAGTATTTCAAAGATTATTTCTCATTATGTGCATTAAAATTGTATTAGTATATTTACCAAATTTTAATCACGAAGGATCATATTATAGAAAATTAAATTGTCTGGAATATGACGTTAATTGTTTTCGGGAAAAATATATATTTTCCTTTCTTTCGGATTTTTAAGTCGCTTTTTTATGCGAAAAGGGACTTAAAATTTAAAACTGTGTTAAAATATGCAATTTTTACTTTTTATCGAAAAATCTCGTTGTAATATTCAAGCAAATTTTCTTGACTTTGCAAAAACTTTTTGGTCTTTCTTTATTGATCAAAATTACGGAAGTTAGAGTGTACGCAATTGAGCAACTCAGAATAAATTTCATCCATTTTTAACTTAAAGACAGATAGCCGAAGTAAATATTTTTGACTGCTTTTCAATTTCATTTGGAAAAACAATTGTGTATATAAAGACACAACATCGTAGTATTTTGTGACTTTTGCTATAATATATTAATGCATTAGTCATAGCAAGAACGAGGTAATTAGGAAATAACTTGAAGTGGAAAGCATTGGGGCCATCTGCAAAGAATAGATAGCAAAACACAAGTAAGGAGAATATGGGAATGCAAAACATTTATTTATTTAATTATGTAAAAACGTCAGGTATAACAAAAGAACAATTTTGCAAACAGAAACTCTTTCTAATACATCATTTCATTCTGATTACAAATCTGAAAACAATTTTTGTTCTATTGAGCTAAATCATCCTATCAAGGTACGAAGTTGTGATTGTCTTTTCGTTTCCATGTGACTTCTACAGATACAACCTGTAGAAATGAAAACGAAGAGACGTTATTAAAATAACCAGCTTTCATGTTAAACATATGTAAAGGAATTAATAACATATTTCAAAAACGGTACCAAATAGAGACACACGGTTTGGATATTTATAACCAGCATGTTTCAGTTATCCCAAAATGAATACAAGGATGTACAACGAACGTTTTGTTCCTCAGTACTATTTGCAAATAAAAAGTCAACCTGAACACTCGAAAAAAGTGGAATTGAGTCCTTTAAAATCATTTCACTCATATATAAACTGCTGGAATTTAATGCAATTTATAGTTTCTAACATGCTCTATGAGATGAGACAAGTTTCAACTCAATACACGTATAATTTGTAGAATAATTAATGAGGTAAAGTTGCGCGACAGGCAGCGATGACTCCGGCCGAGTGTCTTCCGCAGCGGCGGCGAAGGCGCGTTTGTTTTTATTAATTGGTAAAGTTGGGCGAATAACAATCGACGTGATGTGCGTTGCATGCGCAGCAGGGCAGAAGGCTGAAGACGAAGACGAAAGCCGCGCGGCAGCAGCAACAGTGATGGCAGGCAAACGTGCGCCGCCCGTGTATGTGTGCGGGTGTGAGAATCTCGCAGGCGCGCGGTTCACAACCTCCGCAGTGTGCCGCTGCCGCCTGAGGCGGCAACTCGCACACAGCCACACGTTTACACACATACACACACACACACACAATGGATAGCGCTGCGTGCGCACACCTAGCGAAGAAGCAGCAGGAAAACGCAGGCGGGCGAACAAAAGCATCTTCTTGCAACACGCACACTTGCACACATACATCTACACACTTAGAAGCAAGCAGGCACGATAAGCGGCCGACGACGTAAGAGCTCTGCGTTTTCATTCATAAATACGAAAAATCCGCCGCCGCTTCACGACTTTTCTCCTCTTGTCCCTCTTACTCTATCGCTCGCTATATCTTTCTTTTCTCTGCGTCCATCCTGCGGAATGACGCGGCTTGCACGCAATAGCGTCGCGCGGGTCGCCTGTTTGTTTTTCGCCGGCTCCTGCGAGCCGGGTTAACAGCGTGCTGAGAACTGGAACACGGCCGGCAGCGATGATCCCGGATCGGCAGGAGCAGCGCGCGTTTTTCCAGCTAGAAACAGGCATTTTTTGTTTGGCGGCGTAAACGTCGCTGGTTGCAAGCAGGTTGGACACACGCCTTGCTGAAATCGATATTGATTGCGGCGTTACGTACGAGCAGGAAGCAAATCGATGATCGATCGTGGAATCGTGCGGGCTTTTTTCTCGCAACCGCGCCAACCTACTGCACGATCAGCGTCTTCGCGGCGCAGCAGCTTCCTAGTACGCTGTAGACGAGCAATTCGTTCGCAAATAGCAATCGAGTGAAGATGAAGAAAAAATACACACAACACCGCACACGATAAGGTCACCAGCCTCACTCATCACTCATTGCAATAATCCGATAATCGTGGCGAATCAACTAATATCCAATTGGCGATTATTCTTTTTCTTCCTGAACGTTTCTTTCTTCGGTTATTTACTTCAGAAGGTATATGGATGCAATTTAGATACATGTTTAAAATGTTGACACACTAATGAAAAGTCTCTTTGTTCTATTACTCAATCAAAGCGGGTTTAGGGCTGTCCACCGCCATTGACTTTTCATCAACTAGGGCAGGTCATTGCCAGCACTTCTTTGTTACTTTATGACTACTGAGTTAAACTGAATGATATTCGTAAAAAAAAGTAATGTAAAATGTATCCAGTCGATTATCTGTCCCGACGATAAACTGTTGAAGAGGCTATGGGCACAATAATCAGATAATAGTAGTAAATAAACCAATATTGGCTATGCTTTTTTTCTTCCTAGACGTTCATACGTTTTCATCAGAATTGCCTGATTACCATTCTTGCAAAAGAAAAAAACTTGTGGATACTTCTGAAAGAAGACTCTTTGACTTTGACTTTTATCATGCATTCTTCGATAGAGAATGACTCATTATACTGATATATTGCAATGTTATGGATAGAAGTTTGTCAGAATACGATGTTAACTAGTTCCATTTTAAAATCCTCATAACTCTTCACCCGTAGTACAGCGACTAATGTTGTCGTTTTCTCTATTAGTCACTCAAAGCAGAGTCACTTTTGTGATTGAAATATGGCATTTATTAAGTTCATATCGATAATATAAAACTCATTGTACAAATATAAAAGTATATTGCTATGATTATTACGATGACTCTTCAGTCATGGCCCATTGAAATATTCAGATACTCGTAGAAAATCGGCCAATATTGTCGATGACTTTTGTTCTTCCTACGCGTTTCTTCTTCTTTTAATTCTTCAGAATTGCATGAACACAATTCAGGAGATAAATGTTTAAAAACTTGAATGAATATTTCAAACTGATTTTAAAGTACGGAGTAGAAGGTGGGTGGTCGCTAGAAGGGGTAATGCGGGGTAGAGTACAGGAAGTGGAGGAAAACATTTGATAAGGTGACATTCGTGTCTGACGATGATGAAATATCGATATTTGTGGAAATCGATATTTCCAATTTTTATATTGATATATTGACATCGAAATATCGTCTTGAAAATATCAATAATATCAATATCGATCAAATCGAAAGTCCACAAAACGCCATCTACATATGGGTTTCTGGACTAATTACAGTTCCCAACAATCCTTATTTCCAATGATATCTCGGACACATACAGCGGGTACATTATATATTGTTATTATATATTGTTCCTCAACTGTATTCGTGATTTTTGTTGGTATAATGAAATTATACAATATAGAAACGTATTGTTAATCTATAATAACAACGAAAATCGATATTTAAAGTAATAATAACAATAATAATACCTAACAATTACAATAAAAGTAGATCAATGCAATAATAGTGTGACAAAAATCGATATTGATGTTAATCCTATCTTTCCAACAAATATCGATAGATTAAGAATTATTATATAGACTCTAAAATGAGAAGAAAATGCCAATTTTGAATTTCTCGGAATAATTCTCAGATGGCGGCTATGTCAATGACATGTCAAAACAAAATCAAAAATTTCGATATAGATATATCCAAAATTTCATATTCCATAAGATTATCCATAAATATCAAAATATTGAGGACGATATACCGGTATTTATCAATATCGATTTTTTTTTGGCATGTCTATACCATACCAAACAAACTGTGGGGATGAGGCCATAATATATTGGGTTATTGGCTACATAGAAAAAGGAGCACCTCACAAAATTACCTTCGAAAGAGCAAGGTGTTGTTTGGAAGGGAGAGGATGGAAAATATGGAAAGTAAAGCAGAAAAGAGGAACAGAATCTCGACTAGAAGTTGTTACAAGGCGGTGGAATGTACAGCTCCGAATCAAAATTACATGCTGTTTAATGTTTTAAAATTATTTATTAAATTTGCAAAAAGCATATAAGCATAAATAACGTTATGACAATAAATGTTGATTTCTTAATTGATCGCCAAATCATGAAAAAAAATCATAGCAAATCGAGAACTATTCAATCAACACTATTTTTCTGCTTCCCATATGATTCCTTCTCTTTTGGCGCGTCGTACAGCATCTTCTCCATCTGCTTCGCGCCGTTCGAGGTCACAGGTCAGAAACCGATATGCCATCTCCATATCTGTCATACGCATTTAATGACCGCTCATAAATCGCCACGAAAATGGTCATTTCTCCGTCGTTTGAGCGATCGATCGATCTTTGTTCACGCGCGCGCCGATCCAATCGCAATAAAGAACTGTCACAATGTTTATCAATTGTCAACGCGCGTCATAAAGCTGGCGCATCATAAAACTGCTTCCCAAAGCGGGCAAATGAGAAAACGCTTTCGGAAGAGCGCATTAAAATCCCGAAAGAGAAAAAAGAAACAACACACGTACATACATGAACGAAGAAGCGACAGGCGCAACGCATTAGCGAGCGGAGCGCTGTGTTGTTAAAACTTCACAGCTCTCGGCTCTCGGCTTAATTATACTTACTTATTACCCATTTTCTTACTTAAACACTTTGGGAACATGTTTGTGTTTGGAAACAATTCCTCAATACCTCGGTGATGTAATTATACAATAGCTATTCGCGTGAGGCGCGTTTCGGTCATCAGCTTCTCCAGAGACCACTGGAGATTTCTCAGATGAGTTGGAGCTGTTTCATTTTATTGGTTTCGTTCTCAAACTTGGGAAATTCAGATCTTATTAAAATTTTCTTAAATAAACGCTTTTTTCAAAAAAAAATATAGAATTCTTATTAAAAACTCGTTTAAAGTTGGGTAAACACTTTAAACGCAGTTTTCTCGAAATGCCAATTTTCGATTTTGCTTTCACGATTGAGAAAATTCCACTGAACCGATTTGGTTGAATGATGGCTCATATTATTGATAATTAAATTCTCCAGAATATGACGTTAGTTACTATTTGAAAAATTATATATTTACAAAGGTGTTCGTACTTTTAATGCGATTTTATGTGAAAATAGCACATTAAATTTAAAACTATATAAAAACATGAAATTTTAACTTTTTCTTGATAATACTCGGCGTCATATCTAAGCATATTTTATACACTTTGCTTTAGTTTTTCGTTTTCGATCAAAATTAAGGACGCTAAAGTGTACGCAACTAACCAACCTCAAAAAACGAGTTTTAAACCAGGCAACAAATTTAATTTAAATATCTTTTTTTTTATATGAAAAAAATCATTGTGCTTACGAATTATGCATTTAATTGTTGTACAGAATTAATAAAAGCGAGAAACAAAAATCGCGTTTTGAGAAACAAAAATTGCCTAGTTATTTTTAATTGCCCAACTGCGTACACTCTAACGACCTTAATTTTAATCAAAAATGAATAGACGAAGAATTTTTGTAAAGTTTATAATATTTGCTTGAATATGACGTCGAGTATAATGAATAAAAAGTAAAATTGCATATTTTATAGAGATTTAAATTTACAGTGCAGTTTTCGCATACAAATTGGACTTAAAATGCGATAAAATATGTAAATACATATTTTTCCAAAAAATAACTAACATCATATTCTAGAGAATTTTATCATATAAAATGAGCCATTATTCAAACAAATCGATTCAATTGAATTTGTCCAATCGGGTACGAAAAGTCGAAAAACGACGTTACGAAAATAAAAACGCTCCGCAGAGAAAAACTTCGGTAAACATAAGAATACTATTTGTACTTGTAAATACTTTATTTACAAGTACACATTGTAACTTCGGAAATACTGAAGCTATCGACCCGAAATTTTACGAGAATATTCTTGAAGAATTTCGCTTTTGATTAAGGCAATTAAAAAAACACGAGTTTTTACCTGGTATATGAAGTTCCTTTAATTATTTTCTTTATAACACAGGTTGACAAGCTTTTTGGCAAACTGAAAAAAAAGTTCGAATGTTACCAATTTTATAAACTAATAGAAATCTAAACGTTAGTGTCAAGACGTTAACCAGAAATAACATAGTCAATAATAGCAAACAGTAACCCAAGGAAGATCGTTAATGTAACGTTAGGTTAGCTTCAACGGCATCAAAGAGGCATAAAACACAATGTTATTAAATGCAGTTAGTTAAAAGTTAGTTTAATGCAAATTAAATGTCCGTCCAACTAAAGCTAGCCGTGTTTCGTCCATTTTAATTGTGTGCGATGATATTAGACCCCCACCTACCGCGCGCTGCCATCGTTGCGAGCGCTTAAGTGAGGTTAGGTCGACGTATCTGTCACCGTAATCGCCCGAATGTCCAAACATCGCCATTAACGTCGTATTTACGACGTCGACACGCGCGCGCGCGCAAGCACCATGAGAGCTAACGACTGCAAAAGGCCAGCGCGCGCACAAAACGAAGGAGGCACAAAATGAGCAACAGCCTTATATAAATTAAAGCACATTATTTATTACAGTCGGCAGCTTCGAGCACGCCGGTTTCTGCATTCGTAAACATACATAATTTATGCAACATAGAATATTAAACATTATTTATACACACGGGCGTTATTACATCGTTATATGTCGAGCCGCATTTGAGGCTTAATTATTTTTTAACGCTTAATAAATAATAGAAAATCCATGATAAAGTAGTAACGTACGTATCGAAAATCCAGCTTATTGAAATATCTAAACCTTACGTGTTAATCAAACAAACAAAAAAATTAAACGTAGAAATAAAATCGACAATAAATTAGCGTATTGTTAATTGCTCCAATTTTTGGCGGCAGCACCCGACCGCATCTTCTCGCAAGCACCCCAAATGAGCGATGTATTAATTGCCTGGCATTAACACAGCTCGACGATGCTGATGTACATCCACTGGCATAGGTTTTGCTGGGCAAAACGTAGACAATGATGTGGTCTTCGTCGTTTGTCGGGGGCGTGATGTAGGGGCCGGGCACATTCGTTGATAAGCGTAGAGATGATAATCAAATGTATGTGTATGTACAATAAATAAAATTAATGCAAGTACGCCTTAAAACTATCAAAAAATGTTAAGTGTAGCGTCAACAATATGCGTAGCTTGTTTTTTTTTTGTTTGTTGTTGGTTTGATTATAGAAAAATATTGCACACAAGCACAAACAATGTGGCGATTATTTACAAGTTTCATCGAATTATACGGGGGTGGCAATATTGTTGTTGCGCATGCGCGACCTTCCCACGTGCTCTTCACGTGATATCCACAGGCCACGTGTTGGAGGCGTGCACTGGCATCGTAAACATTCTCTTGCACTCGAGGCGGGAATTATTCTGGTAAATACTGTTGTTTTAGGAATACGTCTTCATGGGACGACAAAAAATGGGGGCAAAAACGAATAGGCATTTTAATAGCGCGAAAAGCCGTACGTAGTCGTAGAGCTCGTCGTCGAACTGGTGTTCGTCGAGGTGGTCGGATAGTGAATAGTCCTGCAACACGAAAACACACGCATAAAACACATTGGCGCCTCGTGCGAGCGAATTTAGAGTCGAATTTTGAAGATTTTGCAATTGAAAAATTAAAAAAAAAAACAAGTGAAAACTTCGTAGCCATAAAACTCGAAAGTCAAAAAATAAATAAAATTAAAAACAAAAATTGAAAGCATTTGATTAAATTATTAAAAAAAGAAAATAAATAAGCATTATCCTTACGCTGTGCATGTGTGCATGTGAAAAGTAGGAAGAACGGAACGCGCCCCCCAGGTGTGTAGGCAATTATTGGCAGGGTAGCAGTTGTAGAGCTTTGTTTTGTTGTTGTTTGGCTGTTGGTGTTGGTATTTACTGTGTACATGTGGGCATCTCTTTGTATGTGTGAGTAAAGTGTATTTAATTTAGTATTTCGAGTTGTAGGTGTATCTGCGATATTTATCGGTGGATCTGTGAGGTTTATACGTGTATCTGTGAAATTTATGGGTAAAACATGTTTATGTATATAGGTAGGTGTGTATGTGTAGGTTTGTGTATGTGTGTGTGTGTGTGTGTGTGTGTGTTGCGCAACACCCCCTCCACCCGAGCGACCGCACATAGAGACAGAGAGGCCCCCCGTGTTTCGCATTCACCGCCAAATGCATTGACTACATCTAAAAGGGAAATCGATCATTTTTACAATCAGCACATCGTCATCATCATATCAAAGATAAAAATATACATATATAATACATAAAGAGAGGGTGGAGATAAAACGGTTGGGAGGGCAGTTTAAGTGTGATAGGAATCCTGCGAGCACGTGTTTGTACATGATTGAGCTGCGCTTGTCTTGCTAGAAATGACCACGAAAACATGGTCACAGGACGTTCGCTTAGGACGTAATTTCGGGATGGGGAAAACGTTTTGAAAGAGCGGATTCGCGTCGGTCTGCTGCATTTCTGTGGCACGTAATTTGGGCCGACGCTGTTAACGTTTTATGACTTATTAACACCTCTCGCACAGCGCACGGTGGCCGATTTCCAGAATAAAGCGTCATAAAGGGACGCAGCGCCATGTGAGCTCTATATAACACATATTTCACGAGTTTTTATCATTAATTTTAATAATATTTAGCATAACTCTAACGTAATGAATGATAAAGCGTTGGAGTTCTTGACTCTTCTCCTATAATCAGTAAATAAAATTTAAATTTGACTTTTTATACAGAGTTATGAAGGGTTTATTTTACCCTTTGCTGATGATATGAAGGAATGAAATGTATTCATCAAGTCAGTTATCAGCATATTCTGCATTTCGTAATCTATTAAATGGTGTATAAGTTGTTAGTATCTTATTTGCGTACGATACATTTTTGGGGATGAATATGGGAGCGCGCAGTGAGCCGTATGTAAAATTTTCTTCGACGTGGTAAGAGTGCACCTCGCTTGTGTACAAAAATCATCGTTCACGCGACGTGCATTTGTCTCAGACGGAGTCGCAACTCGCATATGAACAATTTACATACGGTCCATTGCGCGCTCCTATATTCACACAAAAAAATTGTCCTACACAAGCACGATAGTAATAATGAATATACTATTTAATAGATCATGAACCAGAAAATATGCTGATATCCAACTCGTTGAATACACTTTACGCCTTTATATCGTTAGCAAAGGGTAAATTCTACCACTAATAACACGGTGTAAAAAAATAACATTTTAAATTCTAACTATTGATTCTTAGCACATAAGAGTAACTTTATCAAATTTTATATCATTCATTCCGATAGCATTATTGTAAATATCGTAAACTTCATGATAAAGAAACGCGAACTCTTTATTTTTTGGCGGTTTTATCTTGAAACCGCCCAATGCTCAGCCTATATGTGTAGCGACGACGTGTATATCTGTTTTTTTTTTGTTTCTGCAAAGCACGCGTGCCAAATATGCGCGTTATTGTGTCGTCCGACTAGCAACATTCGTTTTTCGTATGATAAAACGCGCCAACGAGGACATACCACCGTTTACGCAAGTCTTAATTACACGCAATTACACGTGGAAATCAAAACATGTCATAGCAAGCAAGGCACGTCTTTACGATTTGTTGACAGACGCGCGCGATAAGGGTAAGTGCGACACACATACCCACACGAAACACGCCAATAAAAGCATAAATTACGTAAAACGACAGTAAAAATTTAAGTGAACGACGCGATGCGCCACGAGGAGACGGGCGGGCGATGTGTGGTTTGCGACACCCAACCGCCGCCGATCGCGATTCGCAAATTAATTTTCGCGCGCGGCTAGCTATCAATTAGGCCGCGTCGCGAGACCGCCGCAGCATTAATTTTCGGTTTCGAAACGAGCACGCGGCTAATTTCGCGAGCTCGCGACCGCGACTTGCCGCTAATTGAATACGGTGTGGCGGCGCAGTGTGCGGCCGGCCGTCCCGAAACTGTAATTGCCAATTCGAATCGTGCAAACCAGTCATTACAATTAATTAGATTTGTGCGCGGCGTGGTTTTTGGTAGTTTGGCGGCGGTTTTCGGTTTAGGTTTTGCCGTGGCGGCTGATCGAGGGGATGACGAGTGAATGTGGCGCGTACCTGTGCTGTTTCAAGTTGTCCTGACGCTTGAAGCTTTTGCCGCACACCTCGCAGGAGAACGTCAGCTCGGGGCTCTTGTGCGTGCGCTCGTGGATCATCAGGTTGTAGCTCTTGGTGAAGCGACGCTGGCAGTACTTGCAGATGAACTCGCACTTGGCGCGCATCTTGCGACGGAACTCGCGCCCGCTGACGTCGTTGTCGATCTGCATGATGGCGAACATCTTGGCGCGCTGCTTGCGGCTACCGCGCTACCGCTGCCGGCTCGGTGTGGGTGTGTGTTTGACGCTGTTTGTGGTTTGTGCGTGCGTTGCGTGCGTACACGGCGGCGGCACGGCGGCTGGCTGGGCTGCGCTAGCAGGTTGGTAGGTAGGTAGGCAGGCCCGGTGCTTGCTTGCTGGCTGGCTGGCTGGCTGGCTGGCTGGCTGGTTGTGGTGATGTACCACCGCAAAACAAGCGTCGTTCGTGTCCTTCGCGGGCGGGCGGGCGGTCGAGATTCGCACGATTTTCGCGGTGGCCGGGCGTGCGGCGTATGTGTTGTATCCTGGTGAGCTGTTGTCGGGTCGACGGTGGCCGGCGGAATGCGCGGTGATGCTGCGATGCGATGCAGGCAGCGGCCGTCAGTACACACGGATTCGTTGCTGTCGGTTTCGGTGTGTCTCTGCGGCGGCAGTTACTGGCAGTGATCCTGCAACCGGCTGTCGATCTGTATCCGGAACTCCTAGACGCTACCACAAACGATCTGCATCCGGGTCGCCGCTTCAGTGGAGATTCTGCAACACACTGGCCATCGCCCAATGAGCACTTGTACCCTAAGGAATCCAACTTTGAACAACTTGAGAAAAACTGGGGCGAAAATCAACAATCTTACCAACAGTTTTTTACTTCAGCACAATTTCAACGAGAAATTTTCGAAACTTTATAATTTTTACACAACTTTCATGAAAAATGTTTCCTTAAAAGGCAATATTTTACATCTAGCGCAATCGATTTACGACAAAACAGGGTAATTCCAATCATTAAAAACTGATTTTTAAATTTAAAATATAATTTTCTAATACTGAGCTATTTTAACGAAAAATTGAAGAACATTCTTTACAAAATTCAACCATACAACTTGACAATTTTGATTGATCAGGACTGGTTGTATCAAAAACAGGCACTTCTAAGAGCATTTAATAGGACAATGTATCATGGTCATCATGCAAAACAACTTAAGAGTCCCCAAACATCAAATCAACATTTTCTGCTTAAAATTGAACCCACAAATATTCATAGCGACTAATAATGAACAAATAAATAAATAAAAACAATATAGATGTAAAAATATGAACCATAGAAAATAGAATAAGAATAGTATAGAAGTTCTTTATAGAAAGAAAAAATAAAAGAACAATTGATGAGGTGTATATAACACGCCTAAAAATACAACATTGTGTCCAAAGTAAGTTGTTTTACGGCTGTGATTTACGATCGTTTCACGGAAACGCACACACAATGCACGATTTCCGCAAAAACGAGCGGCGCTGATCCTGCAACAGCCTGCTGCGAGCCGGTACGCGAGCGCTTGATTTACGAGAAGCGCGCCCCAGTCGCAGCAGCGCCCACGACGCACAAATTACTCCGTGCAACTGCGCAACCGACGGCGGGCCGAAAAAAACAGCACGGTAATACGTATAATTGTGGCATACTCACAGCGGCGAGTACAATAATTTTCGAGCGCCTATATATGCGTGAGAAGCGCTGCCCCCCGAACATCCATGCGGCTACCGTTTGCACGTCGTGTCGCTCGTTTGCTGCGATGCCACGGTTGCATGCTGGAAAATTATGACCAGCAGCAGTCATGCCCTGCGTAAGAGGCGATTGTTTGTATTTTGTGAGCTACCACGCGGCTCGCGAGACGCGTAATGAGTAACGAGAAAACGGCGGCAGAACGGTGTGATCCGCGTAAGACATACCCGGTCCCGGATGAGGTAAGACACGGCTGCGGTTGAGAGGTGAGCGTCGATGTTTGTTACGCTACGTTTCGCTCGTGTGTAATTTGGCTCGTCGAAAACGGCGCATAGCGCACACAATCACCCGCTTTTTTGCGTCCCCGCGAGCGATGCGATGCGAGTACCAGTCGAAGTTGAAGAACGCCGCCGGGATGTTCAGCACCCCTGGCGGGCGAATACCAAGCAGTACCAGTAAAATTGCCGCCACAATTACGCTTGTTTGCAAAGCGTGAACGCACGACAATGCTAAATGAATGCAAGACAATTTTCGGGGCGGCGTGGCGGACTTGATCAGGGCACCAATGACGTGCAACATGCTTTCATCATGCATTACTGAACGTTTCATTCCATAATTGCACAAACAAAGATTGGAAAACTTCAGTTCAACCTGAGCGAATTGACACGTTTTTCCCATGCATGATTACGAGCTGCCGTTGAAACGGGCGCCATTAATAAAAGTGTCTGCAAGCATTCCGAATGTTTTAATCGAATTTAATTGAATGTTTTAATCACTTCTAATCGAATTGGAATTGGGATGTAGTTTTTTGGGGGATATGAGAGGCGCGCGTGGAATGCCGACGGAAGATGTGCGACGTGTGGCGCACCATCAAAGTTGATGCTGAGCCACGCGCTACACGAAATGGGAGTGCTAACATTCTATTGTACAACAATGCAATCTTGCCCCGCTCTTGCGTTTGATGTGTCAAATCGAATTTATTCATATTGTTCCCAATCGGCGGCATGAATATATTTTCGGAGCACCCAAACTTCGAAGCAGCAAGAATTATAAAAAGTGTTCAATTTGATCAAATACGTGGTGTCCTAATAATTTACAGAAGAGGACAGTTATGAAGATTATCAGAACTTCTATATCTCTTAGTTTGGTACCTCTAGTTTCTCTGGTTGTGTGGTCACAACAACAAATTTGAGTTTTTGAGTTTTGACTTTTGCGAAAATAGTCTTTCTAGAATACCTACTACATCTTCAGTAATATCACTTTCAATATTTCCAACCACATTACCTCCAAACGTTAACTACAGAATCTACTATAACGGAATAACTCCATCCCCTACTGGATCACCTTCTATTCCTCTTCTAAACTTCAAAGTATTTGGTTTACGGAGCGCCACACGAACACGAAATGGGAGTGCTAACATTCTATTGTACAACAATGCGATCTTGCCCCGCTCTCGCGTCAGATGTGTCAAATCGAATTTATTCGTATTGTTCCCGATCGACGGTGTGAATAAATTTTCGGGGCCCCCGCAGCACGAGATGCGACCGTACGTGCCCGTATGGCAGGGCAGGCAGGGTACCATCAGATTTGAAGGTACTGTTGGACGTGGATAAGAAAGCGCCGCGTCATTAGGCGAATGTTAACGCCGCGTGCACGGCACCCCCGCAGCAATTTATTCACACCACCGCAGCACTCGGCACCTTGCCATACCACCTCGCGGGTGCCCGTCAGCGGGATGACAGTTGAGGAAAGTCGCAAGTCAGAATGCCGCGCGTCAAACTCGACGACTGAGCACGTCGCCGTCGCCGATGATTTCTCCTCGCATGCTCTTTCGAACGTTTGCTTTGAAGGTGTGCCAATACCAATTCCATCGAGTATGAATGAGCATTCCGCTCGCTTCCTGCGCCGCACGGGAGACGCCGCACCACACACCACACGCCGGCGATTTGTGAATGTCGGAGCGATTGAATAAAGTTGAGAAAATTATAGAGAGCCGCGGCGATCGCGCGCGTCGAACGTAACTAATACTTATGCTAATTCGTGTCCGCACAACAGTTACGCCTATTTGCATTGTGTTCGCCGGCCGATTCATTTCGCTGCCATTCAATTCAAATCGCCGCCGCTGTGATAACAGCACACCATCACGCATACCATCCGACATACCAATAAAAGTACACCAACCGAGAGTCATACCAATCACTGTGCCAAAAACCACAACCTAGTGTCATTCCAATGTATCTAGTAATAAACTAAGTGGTACCCGGTAATGGTACTAACAACTGGTACCAATAACTCCACTAGCAGTTTTTGTAATATTCATACCAGCAACTAGAATGTGAGTGATACCATCAACAACGAACAAAGAATAGTTACAAATTGTATTTAGTTGGTAACATTTACGATTATGAAAATATACGAACCCACCTTTAAGTCAGCAAAAGTTTACTGGTGGAACTATACTTAAATTTCTCGGATGAACTCGAACAGGAAATTCATTTTCTCATTCTTTCTAATAACAGCTATAAGATTAAATCGAATTACTCCTACTCTTAGTACACCTACGATTTTACAGCGTCAAGAACAACACCTCCTACAATATTTCCTGCCAACATTACCTCCAGGTTTTTCATGATGTCGCCTACAACTAAGACATTCCAGCAAATTTTCCTAACTTAACGGATTATTACATCGTTTCCGCACCTGCACAATACTTTTGCTCAAACCTACCCCTAATGGAACCTGACGTTCTTCATCAAACTACAGGTGACATTCATGTAAGTGCTTTCACCACCAGTGTTTGAGTCGTCCGATGGTAACGGAGTGTTTGCTGGTGGTGTGCTGCTGGGGGGAGGCGGCTGACGTCCGTTCCAACCGATCCTGCGAAGCTTTCGTAGCCGTGTGGCTGCTGCTTTTACACTCACGCCCGTCGTTGTAGCAGGGCCCCTGTGCCGCACGTAGTGGGGGCGCCGCGGCGCGCGCTCCTCTACGCTCCGCGCCGTTCCACCACGGCGCGCGGTGGCGTAACCACACCGGCGCGCGTAATACGGTGGCAGGCCGAAACGACGAACGCGGCACGTCGTAATCCGGTAGGACGCACGGCGCGCGCGCGCCTGCTCTCGCATCGGAGCGCCGGAGTGAAACGGCGATGAGTCACGCGCCTCTACTTAGCCATCTCCACCGCGCATCTCGCGCAACTTGCGCAAGACCAACAAATTCGCACCCGGATCGCGAACATCAGCATCACACCGACCAATTGCCACGATCTCTTAATAGACTCACTCTTCGATTGACACCTTTTCATCTTGTTGGATTCTCAACAAATTTATGACTTAAAAAAACTTTATTGTACTTTTCACCTTTTTCTGACTTTTTTACCAACGACTTTAAAATAAAACTGAACTGATTATTATGATAAAATTAAGGTGACCAATACAATTAAATTGAACTGACTATTATAATAAAACTGAATAAATATTTGAAATGACAAAATGAAATGAAATAATAATGAAATAAATCCTTCAAGTGAAAAAAAGTTTAAATGAATAGAAAAACGGAATGCGAAGTTTGAATGAATTATTTTGGTCGATTTAACTTTCTTTGTTGTGCTGTTGGTGTTGGACGTTTTTTTGTTTGTTTGGCGCTTTCCATCCCCGCGAAGGGCGCAAAAATCGTGAAAAAAATGTGAAAAAGTTGCACTTACCTGGAAAGTTGTCGCAAGTGGTGAGGGACAAGCACTGCTGGGAACTGAGTCGCACTTTTCACACTCGGTGACTTGGTGCTGGCGGTGTTTTCTTCCAGGCTGGTGTTTTCTTTGCGTCTGCGTTGGATTCGTTGGATTCGGGGCAACTTTCGCCGCTGATGCTGCGTGAACTTTGACTTTCTTGCGTCGTCGACGACGTCAGGGCTGGCGGCTGCTGCCAACTGCTGCTAGCTGCTGATGGCTGCGGCTGCTGCTGCTGCTGCGACAGGTAGTTCGTAGTGTGGTGGTCGTTCAGTGAGTGCGGCGCGCTAAACGACGGGCGCCGGAGCTCTCTCTGCGGTCCGTCCGAATGCGGCGGTGCAGGTCGCAACTGTTTCGTCCCGAAAAACGGTGTGCGCTGTGCGAACGCGGCGCGGCCCGTGGAAGCCTCGGCGGACACAAAGTGTAGTTGTCTTGGGACGACGGGTGGACGCGGTGGTGCGCGGGCGAGATGGCAGCGAGAATGATGATGATGATGATGCCTGAGTGCTGGAGCTGAAGCTGAGCTGCTTGCGTACGAGCGAACGAATGAACGGCGTGTTCGACGTACGGCTGCTGGTTGGCGTTTCGAATGCGTATGAGTGTGTTTTATGTTGCGCGGAGCGGAGCGTGCGGTACGGATGCGGGGCACTCGCGATCTTCGCTGCTGGCTGGGGCTCTCTGCTCTCTTGTGGCTCTCTGTGGGCTCCGGCGCTCTTCGGGCTCCGGCTGCTGTTAGAATGCTTCTGTTGCCGATCCGGCGATGGTAGCCCAATGGTCGGCTCGGTAGTGCACGCGCGCGGGCGCCGGGCGGGGGCGCGCACGCGGGGACCGCCCGCACCCCCCCCGCAAGCGAGCACACAACCACAACCATCGTCGTCGTCGTCGCCGCCCCGCCGCGGCCGGGCTTCACGGATGTGCATCGCGGCCAGGCCGCGCCATTGCCATGGCGCGAGCGCGAGCGCGCTCGTCCGCCTCCAGTATGCGCAAGCCCGGGCACCCAGCCCAAGCCCATCCCTACGAAACGCACACAGCCGCACGCGTATGCGTGCATGCATATGCTACACATGCATGAATGTATGTAAGCAACGCGTACGGAGTGGAGTGTACTTCGAGTAAGGAAGGCTCGAGAGGAACGATGGCCACAACCTCCCCAAGAAAACGTACTGATATCGATTCATTCCCAACATATTCATATCCAATCTTTTCATTGCAATCTTCCTAAATTGTACATAATTCTGGCCATTCTGGAGACCCCAACAAAATATAGATTTCAGGATTTCTTTCCAGAAAAGTCAATCTTGCAATTATTAATATTTGGAACCAAAAATTACAATCTAATAACATTCCAATGAAATAGAGAACAAGAAAAACATCCCCCAAAATCTTTCTGTATTATTTCCCTGTTTAAATAACTTCTAAGCTTCTCTAAAGTAATAAATAACTACTGAATCATATAGACATTGTAGCGACGTTAATCAGAAGCTAGGAATGTATGTAGAATTCAAGTTCAAAGGTCACGCCAAGCGAATACGTTTGAAACAACCGTTTGCAAATTTTGATATTTTTTTGCTCATACATTTATGCATCGTTTCAACTGCCCGAGAGCAACCGAGCGCGACACCAATTCGAAGATGACGCCGAAATAGCGCCGAAATCCCGCGGTTGCACAATTGCCCACTCGGCTTCGAAAATGTCAACAAGAAGCGCACAGCAGTCGTCGTCAGTTCGAACAATAAATATAAAGAAAAACAGATATAGAAGATTTCGAAATTAAAATGTAAATGCGAACGCGCGGCGCAGTCGTCGTTTGCTGCTGTGGCGGCGCGAGCATGTCGGGCTGCGTTTTACATAAATTCATAAATAACCGCGACCGAGTGGACCGCCGCACAGATGAGACGGCAGCAGCAGGCAGCAGCAGGAACCGAGCGCACCGCGAGCAAAAAGAATGGTCGGGCGTCGCCGCCCTGGCGCTCAGCGGCTGCGGCACGGTCAAGAAGATCACCGGCCGGGGCGACGACTATGGCTCCAAGCCCCTGTTCGCCAGGGACCGCAGCGTCGACACCGCCAATGTCGGGGTCAACAGCTATCTGTGGCGCGCCACGCTCGACAC
>WSZQ02112383.1:0-14431 GCA_019419845.2 Weissflogia rhopalogaster
TATATATATATTAGTTTTAACAACCAAAACGTAATAACAATGTCTAGCTTTTTATTCGCTAGTAGACTATCGAAGAGTTCCTCGCCGAAAATAACTATACATATTGTTTTATTTTTTAATCAATGCATTTTAAGTGTGTTTCCTGTTACATTAATGGTCGTAAATGCAGTTGTATATTCACGATATGTTTTTATAATAACATAATATCGAGGTATTAAAATAACGCTATATAGATACTTTATTAACTCAATTGTATACATTGTTGTTAAAAATATAGAAAATTGTGTACATTTTATGTGATTGATATTTCAAAAAAGTTTTATTCAATAATTTTGCGTTATTAGGACCTCAACTAGTAAAAAAATTGATTTCCCGTAGTTTGGGTTGCATAATTTACTAATAGTGCAATCAATGATACCGGATAATCAAGGAATCAAAGATATACATGAGGAATATCCAAACATATTTAAACCAATTTTTGAAAGTTTCATAAATGTTGAAACATTTACGAATAAAATGGTTTTGAATTTTTAATTCAACTGATATAACTTAATGATATAAAGGATGATAACTCAGAATAAACGAATATGTGAGTTTTGAGTTTGGAACAATGTCGTAAGGAACATATATCTAGTTGTTGGACACAACTGATCTAAAAATTAATTGCCACAGTATTTGTTGTTAGGGTTGCATAAGTCAAGTCAACTACAAAGGCCTATAACCCTACAAAAAAAATAAGGAAAACGAAATTTCTTTTCTGGGAATCTTCTAGAGAGTATATCAAACCCAACTTGTAAATTTCGTAATCTTATGTTACAACATTTTTTAAATCATCTTTAATTTCATTCAATTTTCACCTTAATGTGGTTTGGGTTGCCCAAAACAAACAATTTCACTCAAACTATAGAACAATGTAATAATCAAATATATCTTGGTTTTGCATACAACTGATCTAAAATTGAATTGTCACAGTATCTGTTGTTTGGGGTGCATAAGTCCACTCAATTTTAAAAGGTTATAACAGTACAACAAATTACGGAAAAAGAAATTACATTCCTGAGGATCTCTCAGAAAATATGTAAAACCTAATTTGTAAGTTTCATAATCATATGTTAAAAAATGTTCGAATAAAACTCGTTTGAAAATCAATTTTCTCATACGTGTAGTCTGAGTTGCATAATTCAACCTATAACTTCAAACTATAGAATTGGGAACATATACGTCTTGATAAGTACGTAAAATTTTAGAGATATTTGTATGTTTCTTATAACATTATTCTCTTTAACCTGTACTTTAATCCTTACAACTAACCTGCTTGGTATATATACAAATATGAGCAGTAATGGTCAAATCTGTTTCTGGCAATATTAATGTACATTTTATACATCATATTAGCTTAACATACAACAGTGCATTCGCAATGAGATAAAATTAACACGCTTATATTACGCACTAAATATGTACATGTTGGTTCGCACCCTGCGATTCGCTTCGCTAAGTAATCAAATCTAATGCAAATGTTACGCAACTGAGCTTTAAGGTGTGAGAGAGAAGAGGTTATGAGAGAGAAACTTTGGAGGTTATGCTCGCGACCGTCATTCGCAACATATAGGCTCAATTAATGTGGTGTATGACGGGCGTGCATTGAATTACAATGACAATTGAATTGTTCTCACAAAGAGAGTGTTCCAATTGTCCAACACCATATTTGATGAAACTTTTTGTACGTGTAATACATATATAGGAATTTGTGTTAACGGGATTTTATGCCATTTTGAGCAGTTTGCCCAAAAACAATTTTCAAAGTTTTCTACAAATATATCATGGTATATATCGCTTTAACGTTTTGGACAAACGGCTCAGAACGGCATAAAATCCCGTTAACACAAATTATTTCTATACATGTACTACACGTACAAAAAGTTTCATTCAATTTGGTGTTGGACAATTGGAACATTCTCCTTGTCAGTTGCAAACGGCAGAGTTGAATAATTCAATTGCCTTATCATACACTTTATACAATTATAAAAAAAAAATCTTAACCTTAATTAACGCTAGATTAATAAGTAGTGATAATGTACACCTGACAAATGGCTTAAGTCAGTTTGGGGTAACATGCAACCATCCTAAAAACACTTAGTATTATCACAATAGTTAAAAATTACGTTCATAGACTTATTTCTTGTTAATTAATTACACAGAGGAAGAAAATCGAAGCTGATTTAGGTTATGTTATTTTTTAATTCTTAAAAGCTTTCTTTAAGTTTTAAAAGCTTTTTATAAGTTTTAAAAGCTTTTTTTAAAGTATGGATAGACGTCGATTTCTTTATTTTTCAAGTTTCACAGGAATTTCCAAAGATGATTCTTATATAATTTTCTTTTTTGATTTATATTAATTATCGTATATCACATTCATAAATGTAATTCACTTCATTGCTCTAGTTTTAGTTTCTTTCTAATTTTATATACATTAAAAATTTACAATATTTTCATTTTTGGTTATATTTTTCATATTTTCTTATATGTACAAGTGGTTTTGAAACTTCGTTTCAAAAGCGTTGTTTGGTATTCATTTTTTTGTGGGTGTTGTCGAAGATTTCAGATTATAAAGAAACTGTCAGCGCCTCAGCATCGCTGAGAGCGTCTAAGAGCTTTTTTGCATGGGCTGTCATCCGCTTGGAAAGTCTAAAACGTCCTAAAAAGCAATATGGTAAACCGGAAATTATAATAAAATGCGATAATCTAATGAAAATTTGATGGGACACTTTATCAATCAACGTCTACTTAAAATCCATAAAATCCATCGGTTCTGGTTTTCATTTTACTATTTTTGCGTTCGTGAGCTGCTCTTTTTCCGGTTTTCCGGATGAGAAAAAAAGTGAGAGAGATATTGATGGTTACGTTGCAAGAATTTTTCGGATGGAGTATAACCTTCCCTGAAATACGTGTTTGTGTTGATGTGCGTTGGTGTATATGTGTTGGTGTATTGTTGTGTTGTTGTGTTGGTGTGTTGGTGAGTTTGTGTGTTGGTGTGTTGGTGTGTGAGTTTGTGTGTGTATGTGTGTGTGACATATTACTGTCACTCATTTCTGAATTATATTGTTTTAAAGAAGAAATTAACAATTTTTGTTGTTTGGGATGTTTGTTTTTTTAATATACTTGCTATTTGCTTCATTCTGTGAGTTGTTAAATTTTCGTCTTAACTTTAAAATTAAATCATTCTAAAGTCAAATTAAAACTTTCTGGTATTTAGGTTGCATATATCTTTTAATATGTTGAAATTAAACTGGTATTTACTGCATATTTGCTTTAGAAAATGATGAAGTCATTCCCAATTGCAATTTATAATTAATTTCGACATTTTACTCATTTAACAATCAAGCCTTTCGAATAAAACGTTTTAAACGAGATTTTGGATGTTTGGGTTGCCTATCCTTGCATGTATAGTGTATTATTCGTATGCATATAATTCGTATGCAGTGTATGATTCGAAAAATAAATAAATCATGTGTATTTATTTGGCGTTGTATAATCAACACGAGAAACAACTTTTTTCCACATCCACACCCTCCTGACAATGAGTGTAATTTACCAATAAAAAACAGCATTAGAAATCCTATTGCCCCTAATTTTTACATTTAAGTACGTTTAATTTTATGTACACTATCGAAAGACATTTGTAGCGTTTCATCAGGAACGTGTAATGACAAAACAAACCTGCTTACATTCTTACTTACATTTACCTAAAGACCAGCGTTGAAAATAACGCTATCTGGTGTTTAAAAAGGGGAGAGTATAAATAAAATATATTAATCTATTAGTTTATCTTGTTTATGAGTTCAGACACGTAATAGTCGGTTATTTGTCGATATTTACACTAAGTTTATATTTTTGAATTGAGGACGAAATTTGGGCACTGATTTTTAAGAATTTTAACCAATTTTACGTCCTCGACCACGTCCATGACCACCTCGTCTCCCAACGTGCTGTCCACAGAGGATGCGTTTAAAAGCTTGCCGAAACTCCGGATTAAAGATCGTATAGATCACAGGATTGAGCGTTGAATTAAAGTAGCCTAACCACAGTGAAAAGGAGATAACGTAAGGTGATATCGAACACTGCTCGCCACAGAGTGGCATTAGTAGTGCTAGAATAAAGAACGGCAACCAGCACATCACAAACGCACCCGTGATAATAGCTAGAGTTTTAGCTGCCTTGCGTTCCCGTTTAGCTTCCAGTGTTTCCTTCTTGTCCTTTTTCGTAGGTAGCAGTTTGTCGGCTTGACCCGCCGCTGTAGCCGCCTCTACTCGAGAGATGTCACTGATATGACTCTGATGGCTCGCCGAGCCATTGTTCGTCGTCGTGCCCGTGGACGTCTTCTCTGGACTGACGTTGTTCGAGACGACCATGTCGAGTTTCGGCTTGCTGATCGTGAACGCCGTTGTCGCCTCGTGGTTGCCATTCACTTGCTGCTCAGCCTGTTGTTGT
Source organism: Weissflogia rhopalogaster (assembly GCA_019419845.2). Taxonomy (NCBI): domain Eukaryota; kingdom Metazoa; phylum Arthropoda; class Insecta; order Coleoptera; family Staphylinidae; genus Weissflogia; species Weissflogia rhopalogaster. Next base: position 4,489 of record WSZQ02112383.1, read on the forward strand.
TCTTGTTGCTGGTCGCACTCCTCCATGACCACGTCCATCGTCGTCGTCGATTGCCCCTCCATGGTCACCAGCGAGGCGACTAAGACGTCGGCGGCGGTGGACTTCTTTGTGGATTTCTTCATATGCGGAAAACGGCGCTTGGTGAGGAAGCTTTTGGCGTTATTGTTGCTGCCGCTTTTGCTGGCGTCGCTCGTCTTCTTCTCGACGTTGTGATTGCGCATCTCGCGTCGCTTGCGGATTCGTTTACGCGCCGTTTGGAAGATTTTCCAGTAGAGGATGAAGATGACGAGAAGGGGGACGTAGAATGTCGAAGACGTTGCGAATATTTGATAGCCGACGTCCTGGCTCACGAGACATTGCTTTTTAATGTTGATGCGATTTAGGTAGTCTGGGTCCTTCCAGCCGAATTGGGGAATTTGTGGGGCCAGCGAGACAACGAGGGCTACGCTCCAAATCATCACGATCATTATCATTATTCTGTTTGATTCTCTTGAGTAGACTACGTTTGTTACAGCCCAATATCTGAACAAAAGAAGACTTGTTTTAGTTTTTTTATATATTTCTTATATATTTTATTTAAAATTGCGAAAATGAATAGTTATTGAATAGATTTCTAGTAGCAAGAGAAAACGAAATGAAGAATGAGAATTAAAATACCATTTGTAACAATCCTGAAATCCTGATTAAAAAATGAACAGATAACAAGGGAAACTATATGTTGATAATGTTGACAAGGAGAGTCCACGCCCTCTCATATGAGTTTCGCAAAATTAAAAATAGTGTCGGGTGCTAGATTTTTGCTTTTTAGCTTAACACACCTGCAAAAAAAAAATACGAGTACTCAATAAATATTTCATTCCAAACAGCACTCGATACTATTATATAAAATAGCCTATAAAAAGTGAAAATATCAGGAAACTGCGAATTGTAGAACTGCATATAGTAATAAAAAATGAATTATACTTCAAAATTGAAAAACGTTTCATATCACAATCGATTGAATATTATCTACTAATACGAAACTATATTTTATTTGTTAAATTGGAGTGCGCATAAAAATTTAGAAGTAAAATAAATATTGGAACGCTTTTAGAGTAACCGCTGCGCCGCAAAGAGCCGGATGCAGTATGATAACATATTGAAGTCAACAAATGCGTCAATAATGCAAGTTCCGTTTTGCCTAACGCAAACAGGAACTAAACTCGTAAAATTTTAATAGAAACAATTGTACTTCTTTAAATCCTATTACAGACCAACCAATTTAATTGTATTTCTAGGTACAAAAGTATAAAAAAGTTGTATCTTGTATTTGGGAATATTTCGCATGACTTCAAATATAGAAACGAATTTTTACAACTATCTGCCAATCGATGAGTTTAAACACATTTTTTGCGGAAATAAGTTGTATGAGAATATTTAAACCTTTTTTTTTAGTTATATTTTAACGAATGTTTCCCAAAACTTCCAAAATCGCGTGTTAAATCCTGAAACGGTTTAAGTATCGATCTCTAGCTGGGCTTAAACGCATATTATTTGGAAATATGTTGTATGAGCTCATGTAAAGACATCTTTCTCTTATATTTTAGGGAATATTTCCCACAACAACTTCAAAAAGAGTGTGTTAATTCCTGAAACGTTAGAGTTATAGATCTTTCGATCAGTTTAAACGCATTTTCATGTGAAAATAAGTCGCATTTTTTCGTAAGGATGTTGATTTTACACATCTAAACACGGAATTCTCTTATATTTTAGTGAATATATCCCACAACTTCAGAATGTACATGTTAATTCCTGAACCGTTACAACTATCGATCTCAGGATTTGTTTAAAGACATTCTTTTTGTAAATATAAGTAGTCGGAGCACATCTAAACACGTTTCTCTTTCATATTTTATCGAATATATTCTAAAACTTCAGAAATCAGCCACTAAATGTGTTTAAACAATTTCTTTATGAAAATAAGACAATTCTTCACTATTTTATTCTATAAGAGTTAAACTAGTTGACAGTGATATTCTCTTTTGTGCAGCTTGCAACTTTCATAGCAGGAATAAAAGAAGAACAACTAGGTCAAGAGATGCAATCGTTTGTTTTTCCAACAATAGTTAGTGTTCATGAAATTACTTTTTGATATGTCTGTGATACTAGTGATTCATCTCAATGAAGGTTTGTTGAAAATGCTGGGTTGGTGAATGGACAATGAAGGTGCGGGTGCTGTAAGAGGGGGTGGAATCAGTTCCAGCTGAAAATAAGTACGAGGCTTCCGGCAAACTCTAAAGCAAAGTGCACTTATTGTTACTGCAGGGACAGTGATGTGCTTGAAATGTGCACATCAAACCACGAAAGCGACACTATTAAAACAAATATGATACACTATCACTTGAAGCAACATTTTTCCCGAAAACACCAAAACACTAAATGCTCTAGCGTCCACCAGCCTGTATTTCCGAAGGTGATTTATTGTGAATTGCTCTGTATGACTATGACATCCGGCATTAAAAGAGGCAACCTATATCCTACGGTCATATAATCTATAAAATCGATGCGTCGGTGCCAGGCGTTCGCCATCGCCACCGGCGCCTCCACCACTACCATTGCCATCGTTCAAGAGTCTCAATAAACGCGTAGGTAGAGGAGGCGGTTGGTGATGGCGGAAGGAAAAAAATACATTCGCAAGATTTATGATACAGATATAAATTCAGGTGATGGCCTAACAGGCGCACTCGCACTTGCTGCAAGAATGTGTATTGATTATGCCTCCTTACACTCGTCTGTCGGAGGCGGCAGTGGTGGAGGCGGCGGCAGAGGCTGGTGGTTGGCAGTGGCAGCTTTGGGGGTAGTCGCCTGCGAAGGTGATGTACCATAAGCGATGATGAAACGTGCTGGATGGTTCGTGTTAATAAAGCTTACTGGTTGGGAGGGTGGTTGGAAATGCTGTGTGCGGCGTGGCTGGCGCGGTTGGGTGTTTATAATACGTACATTAGAGTGGTGGGGGTGGGCTCAGAAACCGGAGAAAGCCATTACGCGCTCGCGCCTACCAACCGCAGCGTACAAGCGTTGTAAAAATGTAAATTTATTGCCTACAACCCGTGTCCCGTGTCCGTATCATATAAATATTGGTATTAATTGAATATGTATGAATGTATCACTAGCCAGAGTAAAACATTCTCTACTTTATAGAATTGTCACTAACAAAATAACTTTTTTTAAATTATAATTTGGTCCAAGTGTTTTTTTTTGTTATATTAACGTAAAATTACGTTGTAAAAAAGGTCAATATATAATAGAGAATAAATAAACAAATATAAAATATAAAATATATATAAACAAATAGAAAAACTAAACAAATTAATGCTCTTGCCCCACAAAAAATCGTTTCGTACTTTCTATAATGACCTTGACATAGATGGCGTTACTTACCGATCCATAGCAATAGCAACCAAATGCAAAATGGACGCCGTGCAGCACATGACATCAATCGTCGTCCACATATCGCACACTTCCGGCCCCATTATCCAATTATTGCTTATCTGGAAAAACATCGGAACACGTTAGATGGCACAAACTTTGTGTGCACGCGAGCGTTTTTTTTCGGCGTCATTGTCATTAACAATACGCCACGATTGTCGCTAATTATTTGACTGTTCTTAATTGCATCACATCCACGATTAGCCATTCTGTGGCCTTAGGTTTGGCAAAGATCGGCCGACGCTATTGTCTGGTAGGCACAAAGAAGGCTTTACACACTGCAAAGTTACTCTAGCCGTTGCGGATCCTTCGGATTTTCGGGTTTTCTCCGAACGAATATATTCGCATGGCCGCCGCGCCATGCCTTGCCGGAAATGGGAAAGTGAGCGTAAAAGGGTGGCTCGCCGGGGCCCGTTCGCGTGATTTATTGAAACAATAAATACTCGAATTTCGACGATGCGACGCCGCCGCGCTGCATGGCGCATTTGTGCGCGTATTTAGCGTGCGAAATTTACGTGCGATAACTATTTCGGGCCGGTTGGAAAATCGGGGAAATTTGTTGCAGCATTAGTAGATTTGCAACGGTGTGAAAATATGTATTTTACTACCAAAATTTGCATATTTTTACATACTATTTAACATTTAACTGATATTTTAATTTTTTCCAGTTTTACCCTCAATAGATTGAGTTTTACTGAAGTTAAAGGTGTAAAAAGACAATGATGGTTGCCTATATCAGAGAATACTGTTGAGTTGGCTGCCTAAGATAGGCGTTGCTTGCTGCGCAACTATGCTTAAGACGTTGGGGATGCACTCAGTAGCAATGGGGAGGGGGCGCTACGCCACCACAAAACCGTGGTACTATTTCTGTCTATTCTGTCTATTTCTCCTCAGGTGAGTTGTCGGGTTTACTTGTATTTTGCTTTTGTATTTCTGTGTTCATTTGTGCCGTTTTAATAAAGTCTTTGTGCTTTTTACTTTGTGTATTTTGAACTTTGACATCTGAGGTGAGCTTTGAGAAGAACTTGTGTCGCAATAACTCTAAGAACTTAGCTGAAGATCCAGTTAAGTCTGGTCCCGGACTAACAACGGGAAATAAGCTAATGTTTTAAAAACCGCGACTACCGCGTAACAAATACCTTTCGAAAAATAAGAAATTGTATAATATACGATCTAATTCTTCATAATTCGTTTAATTTTTATTTAAGACTTGGTTTTAAGCAAAATTATGCAATTTTTATTCTCGATTATTGTTTCTTTCGATTAAACATTCATAGTTTCCATTTTATTAAAGCTAAAGGTATAAATTTTCAATATTGGTTGCCTAAATCAGAATACATTTCCAAAAAGAAGAAATTGTATAATAAAATGTTTAATTCTATGTACTTAACATTGTACTTCTCCTTAATTCATCAATTTTCTATTTAGGACATGTTAAACGACCTGAAAAGCATCTGTGGTTGCCTATATAACATTAATTTGATTTAAAGCTTGGATTTGAGCAAAATTATACACTTATTTTAAAATCTATCTATGTAATCTTCCGAGACTATATTATTTCTATTCTCACATATTTTTTCTTTCGGTTTAACACTCATAGTTGATAGTTTATTAAAATTTAGTTATAAAAAGTCAATGTTGGTTGTCTATATCAAAGAAAACATTTCCACAAATAGGAAATTGCACTATAAAATTTAATTCTGTACGTATTCAACATTATAGTCATTAAAATTTTTCAAATTTAGTTTTTTACACTTGATTTAAAGATGTAAAAAGGAATTTATGTTGCCTACATCACATTGTCATCATTATATACTCTACTAATAATAATTCCTTACAATTATTTGATAATTCAAATGGAACTCTTTTAAATTTTAGTTTATATTCAACAGAGAGACAGGAAAATCAATTTACAAAGATATCACGCAATAATTTAAAATATTCAACTATGTTTATGTATCATAATGAGATCTGCATCCCCAGCAGCCTGTTCCCACCCATCCCCTTAGTTTTATCACCTAATTGAAGCAGTCATGAATATTAATCATGTTGATACATGGAACTATTAATCTAGGAAATTAATTAATGTTTGTTATGACCATTTCGTGGTCGTGCATGGTACGTATATGCATCAATGACGCTAATTAAGCTAAGAGTACCTACTTCCTACTGTCAATAAAGTTTATAATGTCAGTTGTATAATAAACATCGAAATGGTGGACGCATTTCTAATAATCGCAGAATATCTTGCCATAATTCCATGTGAATTTTACAAGAAGCATAAATATTTACATATTCTGCATTGTAGTTTCGTTATTGCATTTTTTATTTGCATTTCATTATCTTCAGTCTATATTTTTTTTACTACCTCCGATTTTATTCTAATCTTCAACATTGTCGTTCAGTTTCTATTAATTTTTATAACCATAAATACATATTTTCAGAATCATTGGTTACAGAAAGTAAGGTATGAAAAATTGCAACAATATTTCGAAGATTACAATCAATTGCTGCCAAATAACTGCAAAAAACATAAGAAAAAGTATGTAACCCTCATGGCTGTATGGTTTTATATGTGTTACTTTCTCCAAAGAATGCCGAATAATTTAAATTTTGATATAATGATTTTAATTGAATATTTTATGATAACTTTATACGCCTATTTTGTTGTGATACTATCAGTGATCTGGAGTTATCTACGAGATGTGAAATTTCAAATTATGAATTTAAATTATTTTCTGAACTCAATTATTTCGAAACTAAACCATGGAAATGCAATACATTTGGAGAGAGATCTATTAATTTGTAGGAAATTGATTGTGTTAAATATAAAAATAATGATTTGTTTTAATCGAATTTTCGGCTACAATGTATTCGTGTTGACAATTTACTCGATAATGTTGTTGCTGTACGTCCTGAGGCTCATGATTCTAGAAAACGACCTCGGCACTGTTGTATACAGTTTAAATCATCTGGTAAGTTGTTAATTAAGGTGTAATATAAGTTATTTATTACTGTTTATAATGGAATGGAATGGAATGGCGAATTAATTTGTGACAAATTTGCAGTTCCAGTTGTTGTGGATAATCAAATTATCGCAGGATATTTCCGACGAGGGCAAGGTGACAACGCAATTATCCTATATCTGCGTGGAGAGGGCTATGACACCTACGCAGCGTGAATTATTGCGCGAATTTGCGACGCAGACGGAAATTTTGTGTCCGGTGTTTTTATCGGGGGGTTATTTTGTTTTGGGTAACGATTTGCTTTTCAATGTTTTGCAATTGGCTCTTACAAATTTCGTTGTTTTTATTCAATTGAAATGATGTGAAAGAACAAATGTCTAAAGTTTGTACTGGTTGTGAATTTATGCAACTCAATATACTTTGATGTCTTAAAAATAGTGAAATAAAAACTCATAGATGCCGATGTAAGCAGGTAGGGCTAATTTGATTTTGCGAATACATGCAACACGATATTCTATGCCGTTTTGAAAATTCCCAAAACATCTCATAGATGGCGCTGTGATCATATATGGCTTCTTTTTAAATTTTGCTTAACATTATTCTGGAATTAACTCTTTCTTAACGATATTAATCAAGAAATATTCATTCTCATGAGTAAATGAGGTTTTTCTTCTCAAGAGTAAACACTAAGAAGGGAATAGGGAGAAGGGGAATGGAAAAGGGACAAAAGGATATTTGAATAGGTGTGAAGTTAAGCTTGTTTGCACTGTTTCGCGATGACGTTGGGGATGCCCTGAGTAACATGAGGAGGGCGCGCTAGGGCACCATAAAAGCGTGGTACCGGCCTCTGCCTATTTTCCTCTGTTGAGTATTGCCGAGTGGTTGTTAAGTTTATTTGTTCATTTTTGTTTTAATAAAGACGTTGTGGCGATACTTAACACATCGGATAAACGCAAGAATCTTAGCTTTAAAAGATACAATTAAGTCTGGTCCCGCGCGACACTGGGAAATAAATAAATGTTTATAAAAACCGCGACATCCGCGTAGCACTGAGTATCTCCCAAATTTCGTTCAAATTCACGAATACTCAAGTGCACTCTCTTAATTAAGAACATGGAAAGATATTACTTTCAGAGGACTGCAAGTCGACAGCTACCCGCTGTTTGTAGGTAGAGACAAGTAGAAGAGCGAGCACACTTGAAGGAGTTTGATGAACAACTTATTTTAATCAAGTAAAAATCTCTGGAACTAAATTACAATTATAAATGTTTCCGCCTCTACTGGTTTAAGAGTGGGATATTTCACGGGGGCCTCTACCAATCACAGTACATTATAGCCGCCCCAGATGTTTCAAATCTTACTCTTACTCCAGGTGCGACGTGCACCTTTAGTTCCGCGAAAGATAAGGTGACGATAATTCGGCGTGACACCATTGCCTGGCCTGATCAAACATTTGATTTTCGAAACAGCAAAAATAGCAAAACAGCAGATGTACGGCATTATGCAATACTTATCATTGTTTCCGACACTCTCCTTGTAAGAGGTAGAAATGTGCCTTATTCAAGAAAATTCTATCTTTAACCATAGTGTTACGCGGTTGTTGCGGTTTTATTATCCAGCTATTAATTCCCGATTCGAACGCGGGGCCAGATCTAACAGGGTCTTACTTACTCGCTCACTCAACTGATGTTAAATGATGTACACATTTACAGTTAACAAAATGGTGTGGTGAAGAGAACTTACGTGGCGTAGGACGAGTTGAAGGTAAACAAGGGCGAAAAGGCGCGCGCAGCAGGTTTTTATACACCTACGCGGTCGGAACTTAAGTTAAGATGGCGGTCTCGACACCTGAGTCTGGCCGAAGGGCGCAGGGTGACAAACTTAAATTATAACGACATCTCTCGGCGCAGCGGAGCGATACACATAGAATGCTGTTTCTTATTTCTCTAGATTCATCTCTCCCTGAATGTTGTTAATCAAAGAAAATTGAATCTCATGAATAATTTTAACAGACAACGTAAAAAGTAGGAAAAACCTAACAATATGATTAATACCGCAATGTGGTAATAATTTTGAAAATAGCAGTTATCATAAATTTTAACAGAAAAACACAGTCAAGCGTGCCCGTAATACGAGAAGAGATCTCATTTCATCATAATTACATAGCGGCTTGTTGTCAAGATTAAGGCCAGCGTTGGGGAGAAAGGTCCACGGAATAAGGGATTCGGATTAAGCGGGCAGAATGGCCGGCTTGGACTTTTTCATTCATAAGCGCCCGGCACTTCCATCGCTCCATGATGGTGGAGGCGCCGGGCGCTTACGAATGGAAAAATTAAATAAAAATGTAAATCCGGACGTGTAGCACTTACAAAAAAACACTTAGAAGCATTGGCATAAACAGACTCAGACATACACACATACACCCGCACCAACAAAAAACGAGACATGCAAAGAAAATGCAGACGTACGCCATGATTGTAATGTAGGACATGCTGGGTGCTGAAGCTGAAAAAAAGCACACTTTGCAAGAGTGCGAGATTTTAGAAACAGCGTCGACAACGCACAGAGAAAGCGATATAATTAATTTTCGGAACGCAACGTTTCATAAAAAAACTAATGAACAGTTGATACTTCAACAGTGTTCAAATTATGAATACTCGAGGGCGTGAGACTGTGGGAGAGCAAGGAATGAGGGTGAGGTAAACAATATGTGCAATAAAGTGGGCGAAATTACTTCCTTGGAAAATTTGGTTATGTTCTGTTATAATGTCGACAAGCCATCACATACAGTTACGATGTGACGGCATAGTTTTAATTAAAATAATTTTCCGCGCGTGCGGTTATAATTTTAAATGCTGCTGATTAAAACGGTTGATGTTTTAAACATGTGCCCACCATGCGGAGTATATGTAAGTTGTATATGTGAGCAGTGAGCACCTATACGACGGTAAAGTTTAATTGCGAACAAAGTCGCATTACATATTCAGACCCCCTTCACAGTTTCGCACAAACATGAGTACAGGACACTGTGTTATGTAGTCATGTGTTTGGTGAATGTTGTAAACTTAATGTGATAGTAAAAATGGTTTATTGGTCTTTGGAAAATGACGGATGTTTTGTAGTATTTTAATTCGTTTTGGAGTTATGAGGGTGACATATGAAAAACAATTATGCAGTAGGCAACTCAACATACACGATGAATTTACTTATTAGAGAATTATAGAGAAAGGAGGAATATCATTATGTCTTTCAATGATAATGTTTTATTGACAATTCTTATACAGTTTAGTTATTACTTCCATCAATAGGTGGCGCTACTTACGAAGTGAACAGTTTCGATTTTTAAAGCCGTGAAACTTTGAAATACTGGACTGGAAAGATTCTATACGTTCGTTTTAGTTGAAAACTGAAGGCTTTTTAAAAAAAATTATAAGATTTAATCAAAATAAAAACGTAGAAAAAAGATTAATTCACAATGTAATGTTTTGTGTGTTGCATATTTCTCCGTA
>WSZQ02112383.1:23079-35616 GCA_019419845.2 Weissflogia rhopalogaster
AAGAAATAAATTCTAGCAAACACGTTCTGGATTAATTAATTAAATGCAAAGCTTTATCAAAAAAAAATACGAAAACGTTTGCTTCATTCCGCGATTCGCAATGTTCCCCTTTACGGATTTGCGTACGGAATTAAATTTTAAGCAAATTGCTTTTCCGCGCCACAATATTTCGAGTTTTCCACTGGAAAAAGATTATAGCCTCTTTTTTCGTTGGTAGTCTTCGAAATAAACGAAATAAAACAATTCGCCTTCCATTGAAAGTGAAATTCGCCGACTGGAATTTGAATCGTTTGCAATTAGTAGTGTCAAATGAATAACGAGCACTAATCCACTTCAAGGCGCGATGCAAACAACTAGGATAATACTGCGAGCTGGGTGAATCGGGATTGAGTGGGTGGCGGTGGCATTAAAGACCCACACGATGAGAGTTTCTCGAGCCGAGCTCTTGTATTTTAAATAATTGAAACGGGCAGTAATCTAACTTTCTGACTGTTTTCGGCGCACAGAGGGAAAAGTTCGCATTCGCGGATCTAAGGCCGAACTCGAGACTTTCGTTCCCCCTCAACCACCGCTTGCCAACAAACCACATGCCTTCACATCGATTTGCAAAACGCGTTTTTGTTCTCGTACATTTGCGACGAATATCGCGGGGCTTTTGATATTTAATGGGATTAATTACGCCCGTTGAAGCGTATTAGGTATCGAAATACTTATTATAATTTTGGCGGATTTTAATACTATGTTCTTCTACATGATGAGTTTTCATGGAAAAGTTTTTGAATTTTCGGGGAATTGAAGATAAAATCATTTTGAATTAAATCGTTTGCTAGTCATTCAGTTATCTCTTTAATATAAGTTTTATATTGTCTATGATTGAATATATTCTGTGGAAACTTTATCAAAAGTCTATTTAATGAATTTAATTAACTTTTATCATATTTTTTGTTTAGTGTTAGCAGAACCTAATGCCACGTCGAGCTTGTTTTGCGCCGAGGTTAGTAGCGTCCGAACACAAACACGAACACTCCCGACCCTACCCGTGTTTGTCCGATTTTAACAAGTTTTGTTTTTGCCTATGCATTCAAACAATTGCGTAAAAATCGCAATTTCTATTTTTTCAAGAACATTTACTAAATAAACCTCTTCTAAATTTACTCTTTACTAAATTTCCTCTATTTATCTATTTAAAAAGGCATTAAATAACTTGATAAAACCAATTTAATTAATTAGAGAAAAATTAATGAGTTTTACTAAATCTAAAAATAATAGATGTTGCTACATATTCAAAGATTTTTAAAAATATAAAAAGTAAACAGGCGAAGTGTAAGAGAAATAAAAGCGCAACCAGGAAATTGATGCATTTAATGCTCACCGATTACGGTGACGAGTATCATGAGACCGAGCAGCACCGAGACGACGCCCATGAGGATCAAATCCGCCAACGCTTCGCCGTCCTCGACGGGCGTCGTCTCGTTGTAGCCGCTCTCGTTGTAGCCGGTATAGTTTAATAGCGTGAGATTCAGCCTTAGGAAGTCGTCCGGCGAGGCGATGCCGCCGCCGAGCGCGTCCATCCTGAAAACGCCGCTGCCATCGCCGCCACCACCCCACGACGACGAAGATGGCGCGGGCGGAAACTCTTGCAAGTCATCTGAAAAATGAGCAAACACCAACGTTATATATGTGCATTTTACGACCACGCATTCACGCACGTTTTTGCAACATGCAATCTTGGTTGCTTTAAGTAAATGTTTTCAGTGAAATGTTACTACAAACATCCAACTAAATTAAAAGTTTATGATTCACGGTCAAAAGATGTATATTTGGTTATCTATACTATAGTATACTTAATAATCTTTGCTCTATAGATTAAATTGTTTTAATTTGTATATAGGTCACCCAATAAACATGTTTGTACATTTGGTTGCCTATTACGAATTTTCTAGAGAAGAGGTAATTTTACACAAGGTAATATTAGTAATACATTATAGGATCATAAAAAGGAAACACGATGTTAATAGTCATTCTAGATTGATGCCACAGTTGTCAATAAAAAATTGCAGGCGATTTGCAGTCAATACACTCGCTTTTTTCAGGATGTTCGATTTCGGGTTTACAGGTTCCTTGATGTTCCTAATATATTATAAATGATATGTAGCAGGTTGGTTTACACACACGGATACATACATGCGTAAGTTATGTATGGTAGAGAAAGAAGAAGCCGGTTTTCCGCAGCGATTTTCAGCTGAACGACGAGGTATATCAGCCGGAGAGTCCATCAGATGCTCATATTTTATTAAATTCCTCCCGGGAGACGTACGTTTTTCGATCGTCCTTCATCGTTGCTCATCCCCATCCGAAACCAGGCGGAATCGAAGCGTTTCAATGTCTGAGCAATCGCTCATTAATTGTTGACGCACTTACATTTTATCGATTTCAATATTAATTACCGCTCTTCGTCCGTCAATCTCATCCGAATGAATTCATATATGATTTTAATCAGTGTACCATTCATTCCTTGACGTGAGTAACATACAAGTGGCGGCAGTGGTTAAGGTTGATTAATGTCGAATTTTTAGGCGTTTTTGTTGAAACAATAATGATCGGTGAGATATAATTATGGTTGGATTCATTCGAAACGCCTAATTATCTGATGAAAGAGTAAGTCCAACCTACCTTGCGCTACTTCCGGCTGGATGACGTCGTTGACATGTAGCGTAACGGACGTGGAGGCGGCCGCCGTCGCCAGCAAACTGCTCAGCGTGGGCATTTCGTTGTGGGTCCGTTTTTGCAGGCGCCAGATTACATCAACTCTGGAATTAAAACATTTTTATTCAATCCGAATGTTCAGCTCGTCGTCGTCGTCGGCGTCGTCGTCGTCGACCAAGTCAAATCTAACTCGAATTCAAGTCGAAGTCTAACTCGGAAATATCTAAGTATACTGAATGTGATTTTAAGTTATAAAGCCAGCAACCAACAAAGCAAGTTGTCCTTACTGTGAGTTGGGTTGCCTACAGTTAGGAGACATGGTCACTTCACATATCCTCTGGCTCAATCTCCTTTGTAAAGCCCCTTTTGTATATCAACACAACAACGCCAATGACAATGAAAAAGGATCCCTCGAGCAACTACTGCAGCGAAGAAAAGATGCGTCGGTAGGACGTGGGTGGGAATAAATGGCCGAAAATAAAGTGCAAAGTTCGCGCTGCCAGTTAGGATAGAGTCCACAACACTCTTGAGAAGTGGAACGGCAAATAGAAAAAGGAAAAGACTCGCGCTCAAATAAACTTGGTGTAAATTGCGCAGATATTCTTTAAAAAATCTCCGCCAAGCGTAAATATTTTAGAAGCTAGTTTATGGCCGTCGGATCCAATTTTGGACTTCACAATGTTGGGAAATTTAGTAGCCGTTCTAGCCGGGTGGGGAGGATAAAGAGTGGATTTCTGATTTGGAAAACTGCAGTCTCAGCTTGTCGAACATGATGAAGGTTTCGATTTGTGCCGCCGTGGAGGCAGAACGGGATTTTATTTCTCTTTGCCATCTTACCAATTGCAACAAATTCAACACGTACCAATTCCCAGTAAGACGATCCGAGGCGTTTGTCAAAACTCGTTTTTGGTTCGATTTTAAATTATGGTGATTTTAGACTTATTTTATCTATTTAACTAAATCAAATATGATGGAAAATCAGTTTGTACTACTTTTATAACAGGATTTAAAGGTTTTAAAAAGAATAATCGCGTTTCTTTAGAATGAATTTTAACATATTTAAAGATATGATATCGGGTTAAATGACACATCAATCGACAGTTTAACTCTTCTGCGTCAATAATCAGTAGGTAGAATTTAAAATTATTTTTTTACAGCAGAAATTGGCTCTTTTAGGACCATTTTCATTGATCACTTCCAAGAATTAATAAAAAAATCAATAACATGTGGTAAAAAAGATACCGCTGAGAATAGTCCTCAAGAATAAAAATTTCAACAACAAATGGCAAAAAAAGACATGATGCTCCAATGAGACTAGCCTAAAAATGACATCATCAGAAAGAGGATGTTTTTAGGAGAAGACTGGTACCAAATTAATTACGTAGTACCATGAATTGGTCCTTTTATGTCCATTTTAATAAAATTATTTTCAAGAGATAATAAAAATTTCAACAACAAATGGCAAAAAAGGCAAGATGCTCTGATGAGACTAACCTATTTCTTTTTTCTAAATGAATTCAATAGATCTCATAAAATTTAGATTATATTTCAATTTCTGATTTATTAGAAACACGTTAAGGTAGTCCCGAACCCAGAAAACCGTCACCGAAAAAGTCGTTTAGACGCGCCAGCAGCTGATTTAAGAGGACGTTGATAAATGTCAAAACGAAAGTTTTTCGTACAACGTGCGGGTTATTAATCATTTCATTTATTAATCATTTATACCATGACCCTTGTACCGTACCCTAATCCCAACTCGCAACTTTTCAAGTCACTCCCCGAGTTGATTTATCTCAAAACTGAGTAATTAAAAATCTCGTGCAGTAGAGCTTGGAAAGAATGAATTTTTCAACAACTCGGATCAAATTCGTGTAAATTGATCTTGCTTGTTTTCGACATTGACATAGACAAGTTTCAAAGCTATTATTTCGTCCACGTTGTTTGTCAGCTTCCCTCGAGAAACTTGACTGAAACTTTCCATCCGGTGGAGTGGTTCCATAAGGTTTGGAGCGAACCCTTTCATCGACTCGATGTGAACCTCGTCAGGAACGATTTCACCGTGATGTACATGATTCGGACGTTATCGTGTGTTGTCGCATTGCCAAACTATTACGTGACAATTCTATGCTTACTATAAACAGTTGTACAACTTTGTTTACTAATTAATTTTGAGTTAATTTTCAGCTTTATGGTGGTAATATCGAGGTAGTGGGACTCGTGGGGTACGTAAGGGGTAGTGAGGGGTAGTAAGGAGTAGAGAGGGGTAGTAAGAAGTAGAGAGGAGTAGTGAATAGGTGTATGGGGGTTGGTAAATGTAAATAGAGTTGGAAATAGTCGTTAAAATTTGCACGCATGGCGCTTTCGTTGCAATTGTGTGTGCACATTGTGCTAGTAAAGACAAAACTCCTCCGGGCTTTGATTGGTGTCTGCAAGGGGCTGTAGGAGACGTAGGAGAGACGATCAGTAGTACGTACTCCCTGGTGTGCACGTCCACGCGGTGGCTATCTCGGCGGAGGTAATGTGAGCACTTGGTGCAGTGGACCATTGGGTGGACGTGACGCTCGGTTAAATTTCAACGTCATTTGAATTCCCGCTTCGTTCGAGCGTGGCCCACCAAAACTGTTCCCGGACTTGCATTACAACTTTGCATTCCCGGCATTCACAGGGGAACACAGAAAGTGGAACTCTTCTGGATTCTACTTGCATAGCACTGACAGTGAAACAAAAAGTGCCAGTGCTATCTCAATTGATTCCTTTTCTTTCAATTGGATTGCATTTTGGGAATTTTTATTTTGAAGCATTTTATTTCTATATTTGGTTACCAAATAGCTTTTCTTTGCCCTTCAAAGTGATTCTTTTCTGTTAAGTACAGAAACATTTGTTATAAATCATTAACTTTATATTATTATTTTATGTTATTTCGATTTTTATCTGATTTAGCGGAAATTGCCCAAAATTCACGTGCTTTCCTTTTATGATAATTTGAAATTTTTTGATGAAACATTCGAAGGCAAACGGATATTTTTAACTTCCTCCTAAACTTGTTCGAATAAATTTCTTGGAATTTACTAGAATTACCAACAATTCAAGGCAATGAATGGTTGTCAACCCAAAGTACACATGTTTTCATTAGTTCATAACTTTTAGATTTTTTTTTGAGGAAATTTTCGAAGACAAACGTATTTTTTCGCTTCCTCTTAAACTTTTTCGTATAATTTTCTTTGTGTTTACTAGAATTACCAATAATTCAAGATAATGAATTATTGGCAACCCAAAATACACATGTTTTTATTAGCCCCTAACTTTTTGAATTTTTTATGAAATACACACAAACTTAATTTTATAAAGTTTCATTTTTTCTATACATACACGATGTCTTTACAAAAGTAAAGAGTAAAGACATGTTGATGCTCTCAATTGCATTTTCACTATCCGTATACATATCCATAATACTGCCAATGCAATTGTCTTACAAGGCACGTGCAAAAATATCGACGCCTGAAAATTTACGCCCAACGAAACAACAAAGTCTTCTCACCCAAAGAAACGCAACAGAAACAAAAGAACAATGCCACCACTGCTTTATTTGCTGCAATTTCCCGCTCCGTATGTTTTTGCAACTTCATTTTATAGCATTCTGGTATTTTATTCTCCGTAAATGTTATGACTATGTCTGAAGTAAGTTAAAATTAGCAGCTTTTATCGCCGTGCAGCTGCACTTCTGTAAGGCAAGTCCGTTAAATGCAATTATCTTCAGTGCTTGTAAATTTGTTCGAGCTTGGAATGATTCAACAGTGCATAATCCGAGGAAAAAACAATCAGCACAAAGTACACCGAAAAAGTATTTTCGGGGAAAACTTGCAAATAGAGGGAAGACAGGAAAAGCAATAAAACAGTCTGCGGTTTGTTAGATGAGCTGGTAAGTAGACGTGGGTGTATTAAATGCAAACGTGCAGGACTACAAGTAGTTTCGCCTGCTTTCGTATAATTTAAAGACGTCGATGCTACAAAGTTTATTATTATCAAAAGCATCAAGACCATACAATTTCCTCGCTTTTCACGCCAAAAAACGCAACCGTGAATGCACGGAGAATGGAAAGCCACTCTCAGTTTTGCAGTTGCTTTTGGGCGATGCGATGCCTACGTCGCTGCAAACTTTTGCACAAACCCCGAGCGCGCTTAACCTTTCACCAAGCGGCTGGAAAGGACAAGGAAGACAGCGTTCCTGCCACGCCGCACTCGTAAATTGAACATTTCCGTGAACTTTATAATTAAGTAAACTAAGAGTGCTCATAAATCAAGTTATGTTTATAATAAAATTGCACCCCCGGAAAGTTATTCCATTTTAGTCGACTCTCTTTTTGAGTGTGGGTGTGAGTTTTGAATGTGGGTGTGACTTCTAAGTGTGAATGTGAGTTTAGAGGGTAGTTGGTATGAATGTGATTGCCGGAATGATTAAAAAGCAACAGGAAAATTTTTGGTAATTGAAATAGTTTGCTGTTTATTCTTCGGGGAATATCTTCAGTTTATTATGAATAAATGGCGTAGTAAGTTTCTTGAGGAAATATTATTTTGATTTCAAAGGATTTTCTTTTTAATTTAATTTAAAATAATAAATTTCTGGAAGTAAAATCTTTTAAAAGTTTTGAAATTCTAGGTTTAGCCCACCTGAGCAGCACAGTTGGTAGTGCTTCGGCTTACCACGCAGTCGGACGGGGTTCGAGTCCTCGAGGTGGACTTCCACTTGTGTGAATTAATTATTTAATTAATTCACACATAAATTAATCACACAAAAATCCACACCATTAAAATGCACACTACAAGAATCACAACAATTACAAATCACACACCAATAATCACATCAATCGCAGTATGCGCATCTCACGACAACTACAACAAGCAAAAAGAAAACACGAGGAAAAAATCAACACGCAACAAGGAATCAACACAACACAAAAATCAACAATAACAACATCAAAAATTATCATGTAAAATATAAAAATAATAAATAAACGTATATCCAGGCTGAAGGTCCAGTTAGATCGATAGCTAGGTCTATGAACCAAATACAATATTATTATTATTTCTAGGTTTATTAAATTAGACTGATAGATAATACATTATTGCACGTTCGACTTGGACTGTAGAGGATTGTAAAGTTCCTCTTAGACAAATTAGAGATAAGTCGACAGTGTTAACTTATTAAAATTATGCTAGACTTTGTACCTGAACTTCAGTATATAAAGGACTCAAGTGCATTAATCAATCGGCACTAATTATCATGTCATATGCGTATATTGCACGTTAACCTTATACTATAATAGCTTACTTCATTCAATTATGTTAGATATCACACAAAAAATGTCAGTATAAAAATGCCCATTCAGCACTAGTTACTTTAAGATTTTACTTTAACTCTTTGTTATTTTACGTCGGGGCAGGTCATGGATGACGTCAGAGTGACGATGGCGAAATCGCTGGCGTCGGAATAGTCGGTGGAGACGGTCTGTGAGGAACACGACGAGGACTCTCGGTAACGGTGGACTTTCTGGTGGCGGCGGCTGAAGTCGGACTCGGTGTTGTTGTACTTTGATGTCGAACTGGCTCGGACTGAGTGTGACTGAGTAAAGATAGTAACGCATTGTGGTCTATGGATTCGCTGTTTTCATCTCGTTATCGGTAAGGTTTGCTTTGCCTTGGCGGTCATCACAGTATTGATTGACGGGGCACATCGTCGCGGCGTGGTGGGTCGTGGTGCCTTGGCGATAGCGTCGTCATCGAGAGTGAGATGAAGATGCTGGACCGTTAACTATTGGAGATGGTGATGTTATAGGTGAGGTGACGGCTTGCAATGCCGGAGTCTTGGATTGACTGAAGTTGATGTTTATTCTTGTTTGTGCGGCAATAGATCGGCCTTCAGGTGAAGACTTGGCTGCAGAAGATGGTGTCAAAGGTGATGACGGCTGCCGTGGTCGGAGTCCAGGATTGACTGACTTCTGTCGGAAATGGGTCAGCTGTATGTACCGGTGGGAATGCTGACGCGAACATTTATTTGTTCGCTGCGGAGCAAGTGCATAGCGATCGCGCCATGTCGATTTTGACGCCTCAGCATTTCGGATGTTATTGCCTAGAATCGATTAAGATTTCGACGGATGCTGATTAAGTGGTGATTTAGGTTTGTTGATGCGGATGTTCATTAAGGTTTGTTGATGTTTATTCTTGTTTGTGTGGTAATGGATTGACCGCCACACCACAATTGCTTACTCATTAGTATAAATAATTTGTAATTTCCCAATGTGAATATTAAAAGTACTTTCAGTGCTTTAATTGTGGTTTTATCCTCTTAGGCAACTACTCCAACAGTGTTATGCCTCTTAAGCAAATGTTAAGTTACTTTTTCCTATTAATAGTTATAAAGCTTGTTATTCAAATCTCTGGAAGCATTAAATATTCTCATGAACAACTTCTATTCACAATTTTCAAAGGAAAACCCACTGGCCACGAAGAAGAGTAAAGCAAAATAAGCTGAGTACATATTTTTGACTGTATTTACCCCATGCAAATTGTTTGCTCTTCTTTGGTATTTCTCCTTTCAAACCAACGGTAAACAATTGCTAAACAACCTACGAAAATTGTGTATATACATATTCATAACCAATGAAAGGACCAAAAACTACGTATCAGTGAACATGCACATATTCATTTCTAGCCAAGTCTAGCCAAGACTCTTTCATAACCACCAATGAAGCAGATCAAAGATGAAACTCTAATTTTAGATTATCGCTTAAATCTACACGTGGCCGATTTAACATAAATCATCACATCTTAAATTTTACATCCCAGAACTTCGAACTAATCTTAAATTCAAATCATGAGATTGAGATTTAATTGAAAATCTTTCACCCAATATACAAAGCGACATTTCATTGAACAAAGATTCTTTCAGTCCAAGTTTTCCACAGTTTCCTCCAGTTTTCTGATGCCCACAAGCGGAAATAATAAAAAGGGCAGTAAGTCTACACCACTAGCATTACGAACCTCCCTTAAACCACCGTCACAGCCTACGACAAAGGCTCTAACGGCACGTAAAGAAATCTCTGATCTAAAATGGCTTTAATTAAACGAATCCGAGTTTGCCGGGCGCCAACCGAGCCGTGCGCGAAATGAAAGCCGAGTTTTCCACATTAATCGCCGCTCATTAGCGATACACTTTATTATTCCGTGAATAATTAATTACGCCTCGGCGTTCCTCAGCTTTGCGCTTCGATCCATTACAATCTTTTTTACGCCAGACGAACGCGATTCGGGGAAAATATTTGAACATTGCCTTGATTCCAGGCTTAAAAGGTGGAATGAGGTAACTTATTGCTTCTTTCGAATTTTAATTTCTTTAATTACATTTTTTATACGTTAGAACACGTTTTTGAAAAAATAAAATCAGCTTAAGATAAAATAGGGTCTTTTAACTAGTAAATATGTAATTTGCCTATAGTTAAAGAACACTGCAGCCTGAAGTATTTTATACTGACATTGTTTAATTATAAGTTACATAAAGGACTAAAGATTCATCTATACCATGGGTGGGCAAATATTTTTATAGTCGGGCCACATTGCAGATGAAAAACACCTTTGTTGGAAATTGTTGCAAGGCCACTGACGGGACTCACTTTTTATGGCGAGGTGGTGCAAGAAAATTAGACGACTTGTAAACTAAATCAATGTATTTAAATCTCGTGGCGGTTGGCGGTGCATAAAGCGACAAAATGGCGGTGGAAGTGGACGTAGTCGATTGTCGCGACGATAGGCGAGACGAGAAGTGACGATGAGAGAAAACTTTCTTTCAAAAGACGATATAATGATTCGACTGTCGATACTCTATCTCACTGTTTCATAGACGTGGTTGTTGCGAGCAAGAAACCGGTAATTTAGTTTACGCGAAGTCAGCTGCGCGAGTGCATGTGCTAAAAGGTATGCGCGCTGTACAAAACATTCAAATTATGCACAACCGATCAAACAACCAAACATGTAACAAAAAATGCCGCAGCAACTTTTTTTTTCTAATTTTAAGTATAGTTTTTGCTAAGGATGACAAATCATATATTTTAGATTACCCCCGAGGGTATTATTAGACAACAACTAATATTTGTATTTATAATAATCATATATACAATGCTTCACGGGCCACACAAAATTCTACGAATCCAGCCCGCGGGCCGCCATTTGTCCAGACCTGCTTTATACAATGATAACTTTATTTTTACTTATTCAACAACCTTTTTCTACCACATAGTGGTGTAAGGGAATTTCACCCGGCCCAATCCGGTCTCGCTAGTGATGGTACTTGCTCTTTTTGTGCATATGGGTTTTTACGAGGATCGTTGCAAGCGAATCGAACCTTCATTCGCGTTTTTACAGCGAAATCAAGAGTTCGCGGACGGCGCCGCAGCCGCTTGTTGAGTGGGGAGACCAAGTGGTCAACCATCCAACGCCTAGCTACGTCCGACGGTGCTTAACTGCAGTGATCTAACGAGCACCGAGCTCCACAACGCGGCAAGCCGCCGCTTAATGATAATTTTAAGAACTTATTAAATTAGTAATTTATATGACAGCCGTGCGTTTTAGGGCCATTGAGGCTTATTGTTAGCATTAGGCCACGTGTCGATGGTAAACGACTTTCTCGGCAGTTTTAGCCGTAAAACACTGCTGGGAAAATTTATTTTTCCACCAAAGCCACCACATCCCTTGTGATAACGACGCCTCTTAATCAATATGCTTCACTTTATTTTTAATTAAGTTATGGTCTATGTTAATACCTATATCGTGATTATTTTTGTTTATTTTATTCAGAAATACAGGGAAAAGGCATCTATGTCGGACAATACGTGAACGTCCCTTGTAAAAAGTCTTAAGTTCGTTCCATTTAATTAAACCAATTTGAGACTCTTTTCCTTTATTGTAACGTGTTTTAATAGTGTTTTAATAGCTTTGAGATCATATTGAACGTTATGTCTAAGGTTAGTGTAAAGCATTTCCTATCTACTGGGACAGTTGGGGGAAGTAGCGTTTTTCATACAGTGCCTCGTGCCTGCACGATGCCGTAATAATGGCCATCAGTCAAGTTGGTTATTAAAAGCCGACAAGCACCCCCGCAGCATGACCGCAGCGACCATCAAACGACGGCGGCGGCAGCGACGGTGGTTTGAAGGGCGGTGGTGGTGGTGACGGCGATCGTGGGTTATGAGTAGGGGGCGGTTATGCTGTCGTGGTCAAAGTAATACCCGCGAGCGCTACAAGTCTGTTACAAAACTGCCCGGAGAGGAATTGGCGGTCATTCTTCACCGGTGTGAGTTTGTCAGTTTTGTAAAAACAAGATGGCGACCACAGTATGCAGGAGGATAGATGATCTTAATCGACGTCATCAGCTTGATCGATATTCTAACTTATCCAAGCTTTGGTTGTATGATAGATAACTTGGGGGAATTGTCATGGAATGACTCGGTTATTTTAGGGATGGTTTGAGATTAATCCCTCGAGGAAAATTACGTAATGTTTAATTTAGGACATTTTGGAAATGTTGGTAGAAATCTAAGTTATGAAAAAGGAAACATATTACTTTTTTAAATATGTAATAACTCCTCTTTCATATTGGAAAATCAGAAAAATGTCTTTATTAACTTTTCTGACTTTTAAAAGTTGGATAAGATAAAATGAGGTAAGTGAATTATTTAAAGATATAATTCTTAAAACTTAATTATACCGTAGTACTGCAACGTTTATTTTATTTCTCAGGGGAAAAAATAAAAATAAATTTTATAAAATAATAACTTTATC